>CAUYRT010053303.1:0-150943 GCA_963574885.1 Lepilemur ruficaudatus
TGTGGAAATTAAAAAGATTGCATTAAGAAAGGGTGAAGCAACTGAGATGTGTACTGAAAATCTCATTGTTGTGTTAACACCAATACTGAGGGAACACTATGCCTGTATTAAATAATGACAATAGAACCTGTCATTAAAAAAGCAACTTTAGCACTTTGTTGTTTTACTGTTGAGTATTTTCTAAAATTTTGTCTTTGCCTTTTTTCCCTGTCATGTAATGCCAAGAGAGAAAGGCTGGAATCTAGTCGTCCCTTTCAGAGAATGGGGTGAGTTGCTAAACTAGTAACTCTTGATTCATGTGTTACGTGCTCTTTGCCAGGTCCTTAAGTCTCTGACTTCATATTTTCAGAGGATTATTTGATAATATTTTCATGATATGTCTTTTTATCATTGAGACCCTCATCCAAATTACCTGTATTATTAAAGTTTATCATATCTATTTTTTCTTTTAACTCTCTTCTGCTTTTATGGAAACCTGTAGAATTTAAGAGTATTTTTGTCAATATATTCTTGGATCAAAAAATTATTATAGTGAAATCAAATCATGACAAAATATTATCAGATTGTCTTCATCTGTGTGATTAGTGGGATTTTAGAAATGAGAATCCATGGTTCATAATGCCTTTGTGGTCTTACTACATTATAGTTCTGCTTCTTATTTAATTTTTGAGTGTTGACTTGTGTGAGTTTTCTTCTCATTTTTGCAATTAGGGAAACTATATATGTAATTTTGTTTTAACATTTAAGAACAATCCTTTCAAATTTTGTTTTTTCTCTTTATGGCATATGTGAGATAGAATCTGGTCATTTCTGGAATTGTTTATGGAATGGTGTCTGGGTGGTTTCTGGAATGGTTTCTGGTATGGTTACTGGGTAGTTTCTGGAATGCATGTAACATTTACATTTTGGTCTGTGTGTTGATTACTGCTATATTTGGATCATGCAAATCAATTGAACTACACAATTTTAGTGTGTATACTTTTCTAGATGTATGTTATACTTCAATGGAAAGTCAAAAATATCCCATCAATTGAGTCCAAATATTGGTTAATATATTTCTTAAGAATACTGCCAAGTAGATTGTGTATTACTTGGTACTTAACAACTCATGCCCTCATAGTAAGTCAAGTTTGTTCTCTCTTTAATATCGACAGTTTAGCATATCATATCATGGGGAAATACTGATATACTTTTGTTTTAACACATTTACATATTTTCATTCCTATCCTTAAATTGTTTAACTTACCCTTTTTTCTCTGTTATAAAACCAAGCTAAACCATTCCAAGTCTTAAATGTTTCAGACTTTCCCCCATGTATTCATGTACTCTGGCACTGGATTAATTCTTTATACATTTTTTGGAAGCTCACATAAACTGACACATATCTTGTTTCACAGAGAGGGAATTAATGTCATGATGCCCTCATGCTTTCCCATTCCATGTGCTATATAATGGAATATAAAAGCAAGTGTAGTTGTTAACATTTAGTGTGATTATTTACACACCACACCTAAACAAAATGTTCACAGATCTTCAGAGAATAGAGGCCCACATGCATTGTACAGTAGAGGGATTTTGGGTGATATTGATGAAGTTAGATGAGGCATAAAGCCAAAATTCAGAACAACGAACTGCTTGCTTAAGGATTTCCCAGGAAGTTACTTAGGCAGTATGTAACTGATTAATCCAAGTCCCTTTTACCTTTTGCATCCTTGACACACTGAAACTAAAATATGTTTTAGCTTCTAATCCTGCTGAGTTCTCCTTTCTTTTGCTTACAATAAAAAAACATCCAGGCATAAATTAGGTCCAAGTGTTATCATTTCATTTTAAAGAAGGTTAACTCCATAGAAGAATAGAAAATTATTTCAGAGAGATGTGTTTCTGACATTTCTTCTCTGCTTTCCAGAAGTAAAACATTTAATCAGTTGCCATACTACAAAAACTAAATTTTCCATGCTAATTCAAGTATCTATCAATTCATCTGTCTTTATGTCTATGATGTATCTATCATAACAAGTTCATTTTATTATCCAGAGGTAGTGATTTGACATATGACATTATGATAGTAGTATATATTTACAATATCTTGAGGTTGTATAGGTCCTAAGGTCTCCATGTCAAAAACTGTAGATGTACCAGTGTCCTCAGTGGATGTGAAGGATACCACATTTTCTTTAGCCATTTATTGTTTTCATAAAAATCGTGTTAACTTTTTTGCTATTGTAAGATATTATATATTGATAATGATGATATATTAGTCTTTATGCACTCATGCTTCTGTTTCTGTAGAAATCATTTATAGAATGGGTAATGCTTGCAAGTTAGGTCCGTGCAATTCTCTTTGATGAGATATAGTGAAATCACGACCCGGATATTGAGATTACCATAATTTCAATACTGTATTAGAATGTTTAATAAAGATATTTATGTCTCATAGATATATAATTAGATAAAAACAACTCCCAAATTTTAAACAGACAAATATACAACAGTATCACTCTTGAATATAAATAGAATAAAATCTAAGCAAAATTTTAACACAGAGAATTTAAAAATACATAGAAGTAGTTTTTGACCAATCAGGGGTTATCCAAGGAATGCAAGATTGCTTTTCCATTTAAAGATTGATCAATACAGAAAATTCTCTTCTGGAGAGTCAGAGTAAGAATCTCAAAAAATCCTCTCCTCCATAAAATCAATAAGACACTTGACAGAAATGATTAAATGTACTTTTAAAGACTTTGGAAATTAACCAATGCCTTACAGAATTCGAAAGTATATTTATTCCAGAAAATGGCTGACTCTCAGTAAGGACTGGAAAGTTTGTGTCTTTTTACCATGCCCTCTTCCCATCCTCTTCTCCCAAGCGTTGTGGGTGTCAAAAGAACCTGTGTGATAGCAGCCACTGAAGAAGAAAAAACATGTTTATGAGTATCTCAAAAAAGCTCCATCCCTGGAGAATTATCACTCTTTGACCTCTCTGGAAGTTCCCTGGAAAAGCCCAATATATAGCATTTATATTCATGGTTACTGACTCAGTGCTCACTAGGTAAGAAAAATCTCAATCCCAGAGCATTAGTTAAAAAGAAGTTATGGCAAGTGTTGAATAGAAGGACAGAAATTTTATACAAAGAAATGATGGCAAAATTCCCCAAATCTCAGGAAAGATATGCATGGACATGCAGCTCAAAGAATCCTTTACTGGTTAAAATGAAAATTGACTTCACCAAAACACATGATAATCAAACTGTCAAAAAATGAAGCCAAAGAACTAATCAATTACTAAAGTTAACTTCCAAGCAGAAATCGATAAGGGGCGGAGGGTGGTCTTATTTTGTGATGATTATTTCATATAATTTTAGTAAATGTTATTTAACAGCTTAAATGTTTAAAACGTTAGAATTTTGGAAGCAGCAAGAGAAAAGAGACTTATTAAATAACAGGGAACCCATATAATCCTATCAACAGATTTCTCAGTAGAATCCTGACCGACCAAGAGAGAGTGGACTGATATATTCAAGTACTGAAAGGAAAAAGATGGCAGCTAAGAATACTTTTACTGCTCAAGCTGTCATTGAAAAATGAAGAAAATCTTTCCTAGACAAACCCAAGTTGAAGGAGTTCATTATTCCTAGACCTCC
Source organism: Lepilemur ruficaudatus (assembly GCA_963574885.1). NCBI lineage: Eukaryota > Metazoa > Chordata > Mammalia > Primates > Lepilemuridae > Lepilemur > Lepilemur ruficaudatus. The sequence continues at coordinate 3,645 of CAUYRT010053303.1, forward strand.
CTTACAAGACATACTAAGGAGAGTCCTTCAAGTCAAATGATAGGATGCTAATTAGTAATATGAAAAAATAAAAGTCACTGGTAAAGCAAAGTAAATAGTGAAATCCAAAGCACTCTAATATATTAATGGTGGTGTGTATATAATTTTACTATAGTATGAAGGTTAAAATACAGGTTACTGAAACCATCTAGAGCCGTAATTCTTGTTAATGCATACAGAATGCATAAAGATGTAAATTGAAATACTACAGACAAAAAGTGCGAGGGTAGAGAAGTAAAAATACAGAATTTTGTTTGTGATAAGGTTAATTTGTTATCATCTTAGAATAGATTGTTATGCCTGTAAGATGCATTATGTAAGTATTGTGGTAACTACAAAGCAAAAACCCAAAGTACATACACAAAAGAGAAAGAGAAAGTAATCAAAATAGAAAATCATCAAATTACACAGGGAAGCAGCAAGACAGGAACAACACTATAAAGAAAAAGTAAAAGAGTAACAATCTCAATAGTAAGTCCTTACCTCACAGTAATCACATTAAATATACATGGATTGAATTCTCCAAACAAAAGACCTAGAGTGGACAAATGGATTTTAGAAAAATCCATGAATATCTGCTGCCTACTATAGAATCACTTTCCCACTAAGAACACACCTAGCCTGAAAGTGAAGGACTAGAAAAAGATATCCCATGCAAATGAAAGCCAAAACAGAGCAGAGGTAGCTGTACTTATAGAAGACTTAAAGTAGACTTTAAGTTAGAAACTGCAACAAAAGATTAACATGATCATAATATATTGATAAAGGGGTTAATTCTTCAAGAGGCCATAATAATTGTGTGTGTATGCGTATCTGTAATGTTGATGCACCTGAGTATATAAGGCAAATATTAATAATTATGAAGGGAAAATTAAACAGCATCACAATAACAGTAGAGAACTTCAGTACCACATTTTCCACAACGGATAGATATTCCAGACAGAAAATCAATAAGGAAATGTTGGACTTGAATTACCCTTTAGACCGAATGGACCTAACCGACATACACAGAAAATTCCACCCAACAGTGGCACAGAAGACATCTAAAGTGTATGTGGAACATCCAGCACAGATTATATGTTAGGTGCCTGTAGTCCCAGCTACTTGGGAGGCTGAGGCAGATGGATTGCTTGAACCCAGGAGTTTGATGGTGCTGTGAGGTAGGTTGACACTACAGCACTCTAGCCTGGGCAACACAGTGAGACTCTGTTAAAAAAAAAAATTCCGGGAAGATTGAAAGAATATCCAGTACTTATTTTGACCATAACAATGTCAAACTAGAAATCAATAACAGGAGAAAAACAAAAATTACAAATATGTGGAATTAATATACTCCTGAACAGCCATGGGTCAAAGAAGAGATCAAAAATATTTTTTGACCAAGAAATGAAAACAGAACATACCAAAACCTATGAGAAATAGCAAAAGCAGTTCTGGGAGCCAAGTCTACAGTCATAAGCATATTAAGAAAATGGAGAGGTTTAAAATAACATAACTTTACACCGTTAGGAAGTACAGGAAGAACAAGATGAAAAAATATCTCACTGTTATCAGAAGGAAAGAAATAACAATGAGCAGACAGTAATAAATGTAGACTAGAAAAATAATAGAGAAGATCAATGAAACTAAGAGTTGGTTTTTGTAAAGATAAAACTGACAAACCTTAATATAGACTAAAAAGAGAGAAAACTTGAATAAAATAAAATATTAAAGAGGAGACATTACAACTGAAATCACAGAAACACAAAGAATTATATGCCACCAAATCACTTAACCTCGAAAAAATAGATAGATCCCGAGAAATGTAAAAGGTACCAAAATTAAATCATCAAACAATAGAAAATGTGAACAGATTAACAATGAATAAGAGATTGAATTAGTGCTTAAAAATTTCTCAACAGAGAAATACCCAGGATCAGATCGCTTCCCTGCTGAAGCCTAACAATCATTTTAAGGAGAATTAATACCAATCCTCAAACTCTTTCAAAACATTGTAGAGGAGGGAATGCATCAAAACTCTTTTAATGAGACCAGCTTTACATTGGCACTGAAGCTTAAAAGAGGACACTACGAGAAAAAACAAATTATAGACCAACATCCCTGTTACATATAAATGCAAAACTCCTGAACCACATACTAGCAAACCTAATTCTGCAACACATAAGGTTTATGCACCATGGTCAAGTGGAATTTATCCTTGGGCTGAAAGGATCGTTCAACAGATGTGAATCAACTAATGTTACAATGCATTAACATAATGAAGGCTAAAAATCATATTATCAACTCAGTAGATCTAGAAAGAGCATTTAACAATATTCAATGCCATTTCATCATTAAAAACTCTCATTGTATACTTAAAATGGAGTGTTGGTTGTATGTAGATACAGTTGGAACACTATGTATGTACTCTATGGACTACTTTGACAGAGCAGGTTTTGGAATGTAACAAGATAAGTCAACTTGAGTGGTAATATATTTTGGGAAATCAGCTCACTACAAATTGTGACTATAAACATTATACGGTAAATGTTTTGTAGTTCTCCCCCAATAAAATTTTAGGAAGAAAAAAAAATAAAAAGAAAATGGTATTTAAGTGATAAATTATCACCATGACCAAAACTCTATTCTTTAAATGTGTGGACCCTAGTGTGGACTTGTGCCTGGCTGCGTATGTAAAATGAGAAAGCACATGAGAAAAATGTTAATGATGCCCATTGTGAACACTAACGTTTGGCATCTATCATCAGAAAAATAAAATAAAATTTGCCTCAAAATAGATGTGAATTTATAAACTTGCAGTGGAAATGAGGAAATTTAATGAAAGAAAAGTCATGTTTAACTTGGGAGTCCTAAAGTGGTATTCTACACTATTGTGTACATGCGATCTCAAGGATGTTAGTAAAATTGTCAATATACAACTTGTTGAAATAAGAATAAAGATATGTGCCTTTCTTGAATTACTAATATGAGGTGGAATAAAAATACATATTTTCTATGAGGTAAGAATTTATTTTGGAAATCAAAAAGTTTGAGACTACTTAATGAATAAATTAATGTTTTAGATTTAATCTTATATAGTGTACCTTCAATAATATTCACTCATTTGTACGGTTGAATGACTTTTGGTAAGTTTATCCATCATGTAACTTTCACAATAAGACACAGAACTGCTGCATGACCATAAAACATTCCCTCTTTGCCTTTTTACAGTCATTTCCCTGATCCATGGCCCCAAACAACTGATCTGTTTTCCCTCACTATAGTCTTATCTTTTTTCGAATGTCATAACAATGGAATCATACCATCCGTAGTCTTTTGAGTCAAATTTCAACTTAACGCAATACTTTTCAGATTATTCGACGTTGTTTTATGTGTTAATATTTCATTCTTAAATCACTTAGAAGTATTCCATATTATTGACAGATTGCAATTTGTTTATCTAGTCACTAGTTGATGGGTATTGGGATTGTTTCTAGTTTTTGGCTATAATGATGCTACTGAGAACACTGAATACAAGGCTTTTTGTGTGACATATGCTGTTTTTATTTCTCTTGGGTAAATGCAAAGGAGTGGAAAGTCTGGACCTTATGGTAAATGAACACTTAACTTTACAAAATACTACCTTCACTGTATTCTAAAGTTTCTACAGCATTATTTCCACTAGGAAAGTACGAGAGCTCCTTGTCTTGTGCTCATTTATTATTGCCAATCTTTTAAAACTTTGCTATTTTAATAAGTATGTAGAGATACATTACTGTGGTTTTAATTTGTATTTCACTGATGAATAGTAATATTGAATATCTTTTTTCGTTTATTCTTAATTTTTTATTTTTAATTATTATGAGTACATAATAGCTGTATATATTTATAGGACAGGTGATGTTTTGATACAGGCATACAGTGTGCAGTAATCGAATCAGTAATGGTGGCATCCATCACCTCAGGCATTTATCATTTCTTTGTGTTAGGAACATTCTGATTCCACTCTTCTAGTTATTTTAAAGCATACTATAACTTAATTGTTGACTATAATCGCTTTGTTGTCCTATCAAACATTGTTCATTTTGTCTAATTATCTAACATTTTTTTGCACCCATTAACAACCCCATGTGATTATTGCTCAAGTGTATATCTACTTTTGTAAACATATTATTCAAATTTTTGAGTATTTTTAATGTAAGGTTTGTTTTATCATTATCTATAAACGTTCTTTATATATTCTGAACATGATCACTTTGTCAGATATAACTTTGCAAGTATGTTCTCTCTGTGGCTTGTACATTTTTTTAAGTTTGAGGAGAAAATAATTTTATCTGATAGCATTTATTTTATCTTTTTTTTTTGTATTTTGCTTTTTATATGCTGTTAGAGAAATTTTTTCCAAATACAATGTCACGAAGATATTCTCCTATGTTTCTGGAAGCTTAATAATTTTAGCTCTTTTTAGGTGTATGATTCATTTCAAACTGATTTTTCTGTAATAGTGTGAGTTGCATATCAAGTCTGGAAGTGAGGTAGTATAAGTACTTCAATCTTGTTCACTTTCAAAGTTGTTTTGACTATTCTAGATGCTTTAGATTGCAAATACATTTTAAGATCAGCTTATCGATATTTTTCAAAAATGCTGGCTAGTATTTTGATTTTTCTTGGGTTGAATCTGTAAATAATTTTGTGGAAAATTGCCTTCATAACAATATTGCATTCCCTAAACCAATAATATGGTATGGATGGCTAGATCTTATCAAAGATCTAAAGCATTGACTCTTACATGGTTGTGTGTATAGAATGAGAAAGCACATGAAAAACATGTTAAAGATGCACAATATAAATATTAGCAAGTGCCATCTATCATCTGAAAATAGTGAGTGTTTTAGGGATTGTAATATACATCCTAAACTTCACAGTCTATATCCTTGATATAGCTGTTGACATATGGCTAATATTGTAGCACTTTATATAAAATAGAGGAAGATTGTAAACTAAGATGTCACTTTCCACCAACCTTTATAATCTTTATACATATTACACCTACAGGTGTAAATACCACCATATGATGTTGCAATTTTTGTTTTAAAGATTATTTAATTTTTTAAGAATTTAAGACCATTTCTGATGGGGTGAAATTTGCTAAGATGAATAACACAAGTGTTTGAAGAGATGTAGGTCAAAAAGAATTTGGGCATACCTGGGATACCTGTGAGTGGATGTGTTTAATCAGCAGTAAAATACAAAGACATGAGGCTAAGAGGATAAATATAACCTAAAGATATATATTTCAGCGTTATTGAAATAGTAGATATTGATTCCTCTGGAATTGTGTAGGACTACTAAGAGTTGAAGTCTAGAGAGAGAGAAAGATAAATGCTAAAAACTGAGCCTCAAGGAGCAACAGTAACCAGAGGTTGGGTATACAATGAGAAAAAAAAATGCAAGGCAAATCGAGAAGGTATTTTTGAGAGAGGAAGAAAAACGAACATATATTAGACTGGTATAGTAGTGTTTCCAGAAGGCAAGATTCTTTCTTGTGCCAAATGTTGCTGAGCACTTTAAATGGTAATGATGGAAAATGCCCATGACTATTTCTCTAAAAATATTTGAAATTATATGAAAGTCATAATTAAAATATACAGAAATTGTGTCAGAGTGTCAACATGTGTCTTTTTCTCCCCCATTAATATCTATAAATCAATTTTTCTAATATTAAAATTTTTCCATTTAAGTCTGGATAGATTTTACTAGTAGATGTCTTTTGACTTTCTTTTGAGTATTTCACATTTTATAATACAATTGTAGCTGCAGGAATAATCTGATATATATAATTTCTAGCATAATTATACATTTGTGTTTTTTTAGAAAAAATATTCTCCTGTTGAAAAAACTTGCCTTGATGAGAACCAAATAACGCATCAAGAATACTACAGGGTTTTGTCCTTTATAAAACATAGTGCTAAATGATAAATTATTTAGTACCAGGGAGTATTTCAATAAAATTCCAGTTATTCTTAAAGAGTAGGGAAGGCAGAAAAGGTTTTCAGTTATTACAAAGCAGGAAACGTTTCCCAGGGACAGTTTATTCTGCAGAATATGAAAGGATAAAGTTTATTTCAGGCCATATGTTCTCCTTATTCTTACTGCTTTATAAACTGAGAAAATTAAAAGCACATATTTTGGAACTGTGCAGCACAAAACACAGTTTTGAAGGGTCTACAGATGAATGCCAAAAGGTTATCCCACAGTGAAAATAATTGGATGCCCCAGAGGTTAGTATTTTTTTTTTCTATTTTTGAGGCTCTGTTTACTTATCTCATTCCTAGCCTTTCTATCTTGTAAAATCCTCTTAAAAAGTTATAGCATCAGAATGGTGATTTTAAGGAACAAAATAAGGCTAAGAAGGAAAGTTGTACAAATTGACTAAAATTTATTGTGATTAAAGTGTGTTATGTATTTATTCTTTACTCTCTTTGAACTGTGAATTATTTGGAGGAATGATAATATGTTTTTTAAAAAATAAAAAAATAAGTTACTGGGCACATAGAACAATACTACATATTAAAAGCACCTGTAACAACTTACACTGCATTAAACCGTACCATTAAAAACGATGTGTTCTCAATGATTACACGTCATTAAAATATCAGGCCACAAATATATGCTTAGCATTGTGAATCAAGTAATTCTTGCAATTATAATTTTATTCCTAGGATAGTGTTTTGGCTTCTAGCATACACACATGTGATTGTTCTATTCCAACACAAGAAATAGAGCCATTCAGGTTTCATTCTTATACCAGAGAAATTGCAGCATATATTCTTCAGGGCAAGAGTTTCAGACCCTCTTCTTTAAAATACATGTGATGATTAAAGACTTTACCTAGGGGCTTTATTACATACACACCTATACACATATATATCCGTGACGACCAAACAACTGAAGTGTATACAACTAATGTCTACAAGATGGAAAACAAGATACAGGCTGTACTAAGTCCTCTTCTCTTGATGTGATCTCAGAAGTTTCATTTCATTTCCTTTTTCTACTAAAATCTGAATTGCTAATTTTATAGGGTGAAACTAATAGAAACTAATGTAAGGCTATGCTTGGAACCCATTAAAAAAAGTAAAAACATTCATTTCTGTGTTACTTGTATGTTGTGCAATTCCTAATTAATGTGAAATATATGGTTGCAATTTATTTGTTAAATGAAAGAATAAATGCACATTTAATGTTCATACTTGCATACTTCATAGTATAATGGCACTAGAATGCAACTATTTAAGATCAGATATTGGCTCACTACTCATTATATAACCATGAGCAAGTGTTTTACCTGTGACTCAATTTCTTCATTGGTAAACTGGAGAAAATTATGGTTGTACCTTCCTCAGGATTACATGCTACAGTATGACTACCATGCTTAGAATAGTCCATCTTAGAACAGTGAGCTTAATTAATGTCAGCCACAATCCCCTTAATTTTAAATTATATAATGTGGAAACTACTAAAATATGTCAAAAATAAAATAAAACTGTATAAATAAATAATCGATGTAGAAAATTGAAAAAAGCATATTTTCAAGAAGCAAATGCTTCTGAATAAAATCTAAAAACATGTTTTTTCAAGTTTGAGTGAATTTTACTTGTAGAAATAGAGAATACTTAACTCAAAAATCCTTTTATAAAAGTATCTCAAACACCTGGCTACTACATTCACAGACCAAATTGCCAATCAATTCTAATTAACATCCCTTTATCCATTATCATCTTAAATTATTGCAGAATTATTCAACAAATTTCAATATAAAAACATGATAGAAATAGTCAAAATTAGAGATAACAATCTTTTATTATTAAGCAGGTGACACAGATTTAAAAGAAAAAATTCTTACATAAAAAATTGCCAATAAATGTCCTCTTATTAGAAAGTAGAAAGGGTGTTTCATTTAAGTTAATTTAAAATAAAATTTTGCATTTACTAAAATGTATTAGAATATATAACCAAGTGATTTAATGTATGAACATATTTAGTTAAATAAACAATAAAATAATCAGAGACCTATTCAGGAATTTGTAGACAGAAAGCTATACCCTTTAATGAGGGACACAAAAGTAATTTGAATATATAGATAGTTAATTTATTCAATTGAAAGGCTTAGCATGAGAATAATTTGTAATAATAATAACAGCAAACATTTACATGGTCCTCGGTCTATGGTAGAAACTAAACTCCATGACTTACTGCAGTTAGTGAAGGTATTATTCTCAACTATCGTATGAGACAGGTGTTAATGTGATCTCTAATTCAAGATCACGGGATTGAGACCCATAAGGAGCTGAACTAACTTGCTCCTTTCACATATCTAGACATGAACGGATGAAGCATTCAATCACATCCAGATGTATACAACCAGTGCACTGTTATTTTCTAAATTTATCTAAAATTTCATCTAATTTTCATCAAATTCAAAACAGGAAGTTTTATAAAACTAAATGAGCTAATTTTAAAGTTCAGAATAACTGACATCCCGTAAGAACCTTAAAATTCCCAGACAAAAGGAGTAGATTGCTGCCTTTCCATGAGAATAAAGAAATAATACTTAAAAGGGTAGGAATCATGTCACAGTAAAGAAGGAACACTCCATGAAAAGAATAGAAAATGTATGTCAATAAAATGATTTGGAAAAATATCCAGACCTCACATTTTGAATTAACAATTAATATGAGGCTATAAAAAGGTAAATTATAGAGTAAAAAAAATAAAGGAATAATATATAAATGTATTTTTAAGGGGGAGGCAGTTCTAAGTCATAGCATGAAATTCAAAAATAATTTTAAAAATCATAAACACATACTATTAATCAATTTTTAAAGAAAAATAATCAACTAAGGATAAAACTGCAAAATCTGAAGTATTATTTGTAACACATGTGAAACTCTCTTATTCAAATATCTATCACTAACAAATATCAGCCTATACAGTTTTCTAAAAAGCAAAAATATAGAAAAATACATTTTAAATATTGATAGGTATTTTTCATTAAGCATAAAATATTTAATATCATAAGTAAAAATATGCATTTTAGAAATAAGGAATTTTTCACTAATTAACATAGAAGTTATAATCAGAACACTCACAATTTGTGATAGAGTAAAACATTCTTACATATGAACATGGTATAAGTTCTTTGAACTTTATGAAACATATCAATAACATTACACATAATCTTAAAACTAGAAATTATTAAGAAAGCTGTTATTTTTTAACAGTGTCAAGATTTAGAAGCCCTCATCTATTCTAGGGCTGAAGAAGACATTTTTACAGAAGAGATATTTTAGCTAAGACTTATTATAAATCTACTTACAGAACTCTGTCTTAGAATAGAAAGAAAGAAGAAAGAAGGAAGGAAAAAAAGAAGGGAGAAAAAGAGGAAAGTTAGAAAAAAGAAAAACAAATATAAAGAGATTACATTGACAAAAATAAGAGTTTTTTGGTTTCTGTTTTGTTTGCTTATTTGTTTTATTTATTATTTAAACTGTTGTAAGACATTTATTCTAATGACTTGCCTAATACAAAGCAGTACTGTTGAGGAATTTGAAGCTTGGAGATATTAAGTAACTTATTTAAATCATAGAACTATCATGTGTTACAGTTTTAAGATGAGTGAAAGGAATTTGGTGTCATGTTCTTAACAGGAGAAAGAGAGTTTGAAACAGGGTGTCTGTGAAGGTAGTAGATTTTATCTGGACAAATGATTTGGAAGATAGTATGGAACAATCAGATGGAGACAATGAGTAGGTAGCTAGCTATCCATTTATTTGAATAAAAGAGAGGCAAAAGAGCACACTTGTTAAAAGTAAGTGGCGTGGAGTGTGGTAGTTTACATCTGTAAGGCCAACACCTTGGGAGGCCAAAGTGATAGAATCACATGAGGCCCGAGTTCTAGTTCTGCCTGTGCAACATAGTGAGATCCCATCTCTGAAAATAATTTTAAAAATTAGCTGTGCATGATGGTGTATGTCTATAGTTCTAACTACTGAGAAGTCTGAGATGGGAGGATTGCTTCTCTTGAGCTCAGGAGTTTGAGGCTGCAGTGAGCTATGATTGCCACTGCACTCCAGCCAGGGTGACAGAACAATAGCCTGGCTCAAACAAACAAACAACAAAAAACAAATAGGCTTTTGAATCAGCCTACTTGAATCTATATTCAGGTTCTAGTCAGTGTAGGACCTAATCTCTCATCTCCATAATAGAGATGATAATATCTAACTCAGAATGTTGAGTATTATATGAAAAGAGTTTAGAAATGTGTCATTACAAACTAAGATTAATTGTTAGCTTTTAATTATTGGATTAGAATTCAGGAAATTCAGTATATGGAAAGGAGAAATAGATATTGGTATTATCACATTCAGGTAGTCGATTAAGTATTTGGGAATGCACAGAATTATGCAAAAAAAGAAAGAAAGAAAGGAAAGAAGGGAAGGGGAGGGGAAGGAAGGAGAGGGAGGAGGGAGGCAAGGGAAGTGGAAAGAAAGAAAGAAAAGAGAGGAGAAGTGAGACCTGGAGAATTTTGTTCTGGTTTTTTAAGTTGACTTGGATTAAATATGGTATTACTTTTATTAAAGGCATAAATTGGGGCCACATTTGGACTTTTTGTTCATAATCCTTACCACTTTCTGAAATACTTCATATTTATTCCGTTTTTTTTCCTATATCATTCTCAATTTTGTTTACTGCTGCATCCCTCTCACCTGGCATAGGTGTAGTATATACTTGACAAATCTTTATTGAGTTATTATGCTTTGTCTATGCAGACCAAGCCATGTTCCTTCTCTTTAACTGTGATTTTCCTACTATACTATTCTTAGGAACATCTTTATTTTTTTACTTGTTTTTGAAAATGTTGCTATATTTTCCCATTTTGATGGGTAAAAAATTAAAACACTTTTTTCCAAACACTGTATTTTTATAAATTTAATAAAAATTTTCATTAAAAATTTTAAAATCTGCAATATCTCTTTTTCTTAAATTATAAACTACTTTAGCCTTTTAAAATTGAATCTTGAACACAAATTATGGTGGAGATAAATGAAGTCTTTTTTGAATGTTAATTTCAAAATCCATGAAGATCAAAATTGTATTTTGAATGGATATGCTTGCTATTCAACTAACTAGCTTATATAATATATAAATACTTCTCAGATGTTGATATGATTAGAATAATGTTCAGTAGGATATCAATTCATGGTATGACAAAAATGAAGCCCCTATTATACTTATAAAATCTTGAGGGGACAGCTGATTCTGTAACAAACTTTGGACATTCTAGGTTCCCATATTAACTTTTCTAACACTATTATATTTTGAAGAGTTATTTTTATAGGTTTTTATAAAGAATTTAGTGCCAGCCTTTCTTTCAAACTGTGAAACTAGGCATATGGCCTTAGGCAACCTTTTAATGATTTCAGATTCAAAATGAAATTTCTACATCATGATATTCATTATAACTTTTAAAACTAATATTTTCTTAATGCCATTATTCAATCACCTCATGCAATTCTGCTTACCTCCCATTATTTCAAAGCTTGGCTGAGATTGAGGTCTACATTTTAATATATGGGCTGGAAAATCAATAAAAGATCTGGAATAATATTTATCCTGACTAAAAGCACTATTAAGGATATAAAAGAGAATCGTTTGGCCAGAACATCTTTCATTATATCTACTGCTGTAATACAAGACTCATTGGACTCAGATACCTACCAGCGAATCGTTTTTATCATTGTTTCATCAAAAACAACCTCAAGCCTTTTAGAAAATTGTTTTTGTCAACATTATTGAATCGTGTGGCTGAATACACTGTAGATGAGGATGAAAGATTATAACTTAAGCCTTTGAGGTCCTTTATAGATATGTATTATTTAAGTCCATACTGCATTTACTTTCCCCAAGTGTCCATTAATCCATTATCCATGGATGGATTAATCCATTAATGAAGGCAGAACCCTAATGAACAAATCACCTCTTAAAGGCCTCACTTCTTAAAGGCCTTCACAGCAGAAGGAATTTCTGTCCACAATTTCAGAATCTGGCTTTGTGACATTATTGCCAGATTTATGTAAACATTGGGAATCCAATTTTACTACTACGATTTTTCATGTGAAAAGAATCTTTAATATTGAGAACACTTCTATCATCTCACATTAAATTAAAGAAAATATTTGAAGGGTCTTTGAAAAAGTCTAGTTCCTCAATATGTGCACAATTATATTCAGATTATTCAAAATAGTTTACAACTATGTTTGTTTTCTGTTCAACAAACAAGGTACTTACTTGGTTGAAGGTGAAGCTAAGTTAATTTTCTTTAGGTGTCTTTGACTCACTTAAATTCACTGATTGACTTAAAATTATGGCCACAATACTGCCACATTGGAGATTAAATTTTTACATAAATTTTGGAGGGGAAAAATATTCAAACAGTAGCAATTAGTCATTTTTTTTTAATACTAGAATATTATGGGAGTACAAATTTTTAGATTACATATATTGCCTTTGCCCCTCGCCCCCCAAGTCAGAGCTTCAAGCATGTCCATCCCCCAGACAGTGTGCACTGCACCCATTAGGTGTGAATATACCCATCCCCTCCTCCCCTCTTCCACCTGCGCAACACCGGTGAATGTCATTACTGTATGTGCACGTAAGTGTTGGCCAATTAATACCAATTTCATGGTGAGTACATGTGGTGCTTGTTTCCCATTCTTGTAATACTTCACTTAGTAGAATGGCCTCCAGCTCTATCCAGGATAATACAAGAGGTGCTAGTCATTTTTTATCTTTTATACCATGTATTTATTATACCTTCTCTATGTTTAGATACATAAATACTTACCAATGTGTTACAGTTGCCTACAATTTTCAGTACTGCCACATGTTGTAGAGGTTTGTATCCAAGGAGTAATAGGCTGTACCGCATAGACTAAGTATGTAGTTGGCTACACCATCAGATTTGTGTATGTGTACTCTATGATGTTGACACAGGAGAAAATCACCTAGTAATTCATTCTCAAAATATACCCTCATTGATAAGGAATACAGACTATATATAATAGCTCTCAATTACCATATTTAATGGGTTTGCAAAAAAAAATAGAAACCCAAAGGATAAAATATTTTGACATATTTCAGTCAATTTTATTTAATTTACAAGGATATGAATATCAGTTGATACCAAAAAGTCAATATTTTAAAGTATATTTAAGTCAATTAAAGTATGATTCTGAACTCAGTCTTATCTATTAGTAAGAAAGTCAGTAACAGTCACTATTGAATCTGAATCCATTCCCTCAGGTTTGACCAAGTCCCAAGCTGTTATGCAGTGACGAAACCTCCTGCAATTAGATATTTGTCCATCACCATGGTGCCTTCTCTTTCAGTAGTTCTCCTGCTTTTCTGCAATAATTAGGAATAAAATTATTTAGTATTTGGAGCTTCTAGGTCTTGAATCCAGTCTTTGCTAATGCATCACAGCCATCTCTTCTAAGATTCTGCCATGCTTCACCCTAGATAGTCCCAAGGAGCAACAAGGAAATGTGGTCAGTGTCTCAGTCTGTTTGGCTGCCATAACACAGTACCACAGACTGGGTGGCTTAAACAACAGAAATATATTCTCCATAGTTCTGAAGGCTGAAAAGTATGAAATCAGGGTAGTATGGTTGGGTTATGGTTAGAGCTTTCTTCCATGCTTGCAGAAGTCTGTCTTCTTGCTGTGTCTTTACATGGAGAGAGAGAGAGAGAGAGAGAGAGAGAGAGAGAGAGAGAGAGAGAGAGAGAGAGAGAGAGAGAGATTGATTGGGAAACAGATTACTCTATGTTGGCTCTCTGTTGTCTCTTTTTTAAGGGCATTAATCCCATAATGAGGACCCCATTCTCCTGATACAAACCCTAATTACCTCCCAAGGGCTCCATCTCCAATACCATCACATTAGGGATTATGGCTTCAACATAGGAATTTTTTGGGGGGATACAATTCAGTCCATAATTCTATTCCACGTTATCTACATATCTCTACCCCTACCACACACATAACTTGCAGCCTCTTCCAAAAATATCTAATTTAAAAGACATCTTACAGGCAGAAATCTGGTTTCCGCAGACATCTGCTACAGTATACTCTTGCAAAATAAAAATCAAATAAACTTAAAATCAGAAAAGTTTAAATTCCCTAGTATCATCCTGAAAGGAATAGGAGAAAGATGTAGTGGGCTATGTTGCCAAAAATTGTTAAGGGGGCTCTATTTTTCTTTTTGAATTTCATTTAAAATGGGTAACTCAGAAAAAAAGGTAATCTTTTATTTCCACCACGGGAACTATTATTTTTTAATTTTATAGAAAGAGAATTTGTTTCTGAACAATAATGTTTTTTGCTCCATGTCACTCTCTTTTGAAATCAAGACCTTCTCCACTCATTAATCTCCTTATTTATTGTTCTTGGAGCCATAATTTTAAGTCAATCAGTGAATTTAAGTGAGTCAAAGACACCTAAAGAAAATTAACTTAGTTTCACCTTCAACCAAGTAAGTACCTTGTTTGTTGAACAGAAAACAAACATAGTTGTAAACTATTTTGAATAATCTGAATATAATTGTGTACATATTGAGGAACTAGACTTTTTCAAAGACCCTTCAAATATTTTCTTTAATTTAACCTGAAATGATGGAAGTGTTCTCAATATTAAAGATTCTTTTCACATGAAAAATTGTAGTAGAAAAATTGGATTCCCAAAGTTTACATAAGTCTGGCAATAATGTCACAAAGCCAGATTCTAAAACCATGGACAGAAATCCCTTCTGCTGTGAAGGAAAAAATGTTTGCTTTTGAAAAAAGAATTTAGTTCCCAGATTTCTAACTTGTCTGCCACATCTTGAATATGAAGAGTAGGTATGAGAATGATGAAAACGGTAAAGTACAGCCTTGAAGTGGATGAATTAACTGACACCAGTCTGGAAGTATGTATCTGGTGATTTAATATTTGTTAGAGAGAAGCGTAAGTTCAGAAGCGGTTTTACATTGCTGTTGTCGTCTTAGTCAGTATGGTTGCTATAACAAAAGTACCATAGACTGAGTGGCTTAGACAGCGATCATTTATTTCTCACATTTCTGGGGGCTGGAAGTTCAAGATAGGAGAGGCAGTATAGTCAATTTATTGGTGAAAGTCCTTTTCCTGGTTTATAGATGATTGTTTTCTCATATCTGCATATAATAGAGAGCACAGAAAAGAAGCAAGCTTTGGTGTCTCTTCTTATAAAGTCACTAATACCACTGATGAGGCTCCACACTCATGGCCTAATTACTTCCCACACATTTGGATTCCTGAGACCATCACTTTGGGGGGCAGGATAGCAAGGATATCAACGTATGAATTTTGGAGGGAGACAAACATTTGGTTCTTAATATCCTTCATAATTCTTATAAAAGTGATACAGGGTGATGCTCTAATAGAATAATTGCAGTTGTTAATTCGTAGTAGTAGTCAGCATTTTCTAGTGTAAATTATAATTATAAAGACTATAGTTTGATAAGATGTATAGCATATAGAAATACTGACAAAGGTATAAACGTTATTAATTGCCACATACTATTTAGTCCAAATTTTCAGTTATTGCTAATATCATAGTAAGCAGGATGCCACCATTAGCATATTAGCCTCACAAATCATAAGTTCACAACTTTACCTAATTGCCTTCTCATTGTAATTTTCTTTCTGGTTTAAGCCTTGACAGAATGGGAAATAGTTCTCTTTTGCTATTACACTTTCTTACAGATAATTTTATGACTAGAAAAACAGTCCACTGAGTCATTTCTTGCTGTATACAGTGCTTTATTGTACAAGTCACTACTAGTGTTCTCCTTCAGTTTGATCATCTGAGCTAATTGTGAAAATAATAATGTGTGTTTGTACTACATTATGGCCATTTAATAGAAGTCTAGAATAACTGGGTGAAATTTTAGTATGAATCCTCCAAGATAGTTGTAACATAAAAGAAGACATTTTAAATATGATAGAACAAATTTTTATAAAGTGTCATGTCAAAAAAATATGACAATGTGATTATTATAATTTTCAGAAGAAAGGGAAATCTGTGAACTCCTTCACAGCACAGTTTGACAGTCTTCTTCTGTCATGGGTGTCCCAGTTACTGCAGCCATCAGGTTCCATCCTTTTGCCCATCCTGGACTTCACTTCACGTTTCTGCACCAATTCCTTCATCTCTCAAATATTTTTCCACTTTTCACTCCTTTCTGGGATTGACCTAGCGAATCCTTCTTATTCCCGTCTACAGAACTACCTTGTCTACGTCTGTGCTATTGATGCCTTTTTTCCAACAGCTAAAAGGGAAGAAAGTTTTCTCTTCTGTGAAAAACCAGCCTCTCACAAATGCTTACCCCATTTTACATTCTCAAGGATTTCTTTTTCTTTCAGATGTTCTCTCTCATTCCTACTATAAGCTTGTCATTTCTGCACTATGTTGGCCAGGGAGCCTAGAAATACATCTTAACACCTACATTTTAAAGAAGAAATCCAAATAAAAGGAAAACCCATTTCACCCTCGCATTGCTCCATGATGACTGCTCCACTTTATTCATTCCCTTCATATCTAAGCTTCTTCAAAGACAGACCCATACATGCTTTGTCCACTTCCTGTACTGCGTGTTCACACTGCAACCTTCATGTAATCTTGCTGCTGTTTCCACCATTACATCAAGACTATTCTTCTCAAGGCAACCAGTCACCTCTGTCTGTTTGTATCCATTAACAAATTTAAGTATTTCAGCAGACCTTAGCTGAGGTAACAGCTCCCTCCTCCTTAAATCACTTTTCTTTTGTATGGCTTGTTCCCATTTTTTAGAGGCTTTTTAGCCACACTCCAAGACCTGGTACCTTGCACTCATTTTCCTCCCCTTCACATGATGGCGTTCCTCAGGGCTCTATCCTGAGCTTTCTTCTCTAATTTCCTTCTTTTTCTAAGAAATCTGATCTACTTTGGAAATTTTGAATGTCATAAAAATGTCATTGATTCCCAGTAGTGACTCTTATTTAGAGTTCAGGAATACATAAATATAAATAGCATTCACTTGCTTCACATATCCACTTATCCATACCATGGGTATCTCAAGGTTCGTGCATGCAAACTTTTTGGTGCCTCTTCTCTTAGTTCCATTTATAGAGTTTCAGTGTCTTTAGCATTCAATCATTTGCTAATATTTTCCAGTAATCTAATTTAGAAAAAAAAATAATCTCTTTAGAATACCATCTCACTTTTTATAAAGAAAAACAATGTTTAAAAGCCCTACAATTAGCAATTTTAAATATTATGGTAATCAAATTATACATGCCTCCTTTCCTTTGCTAGAGATTTACTCTAGTAGGGAAGGATAGTGCCCATATATATTTAGTTCACTTCTTCCTACTGTACTGAGCAGAGTAGTTGGGGTTACTTTGCAACAGGCCTTACTTAAATTTGATTGCATTAAAGGCATATTTTTAAATCACCAAGAAATGAGATTTTTCAAAGGATTTCACAAACTCTGCATGGAAACCCATTTTACCTGTTGGCTTCTTGCCAAAATTTTACTTTTATTTTAAAACATACTCTTACAAAGTGAGGTGCCTGATTTTGAATTCTGATTCTACCTCCTCCTGGCTATGTGATCTTTAGCGAGTTACGTGGTTTTTACACCTCTTTTTTTCCAGATATTCTCTCCATTGTTCTTGATTCTTGGGGTTATGCATTCTTGTCTGTGCTTTTGAAGAAGTAGGGACTTATTTCAGTCTTTTTAGGCTGGCTTTTTCTGAGAAAGCATTTCACTTGCCAGCCCATACAGAGATTCTGTGCAGAACATCTAGCATGGTTTGTGGGGGACTTGTTGCTGGAGTCCTCAAGAAGACTGGCTGGTACTTGGGTCATCAGGTGGGTGATTCTGGTGCATGGGTCTCCAAGGCTGTGACTAGAGCCTGGATCCACTGAGATGAACTTATTAAGTGGGTCCATAGGAGTGGACCTGGAGCCTGAGTCCATGAGACTGGGCTCCATCTGCAGGGCTGGCCTGAAGCTTGCATCCACACAACTGACCTGACCCTGACTGAGGTGGGCCTTGAGGCTGGGTGTGCAGGAACTGACAAAGCACTGAGATAGACCAAAGTGCAATCTGCTGCCCGTGGCCAGGTATGTCAACCTGGTACTAGAACATTCCTGTAGCTGGGGGATATGTAGGTTGACCCAACTAGGGCTTGTCTGGAACCTGGGATGGGCCTGGAGCCTGGGACCTCAGGAGCTGGCCTGGCACTAGGTAGTTTAAAGCCTGTATTTTCCAGAGCTAGACTTGAAGGTGAATCTGTAGATACTGGCCTGATGACTAAGGCTGAGGTGTCCAGCCCAAAGTCCAGCACCACTAGTGCTAGCTGAGCGCTAGAGTTAGTCTAGAGCCTGGAGCCACTGGGGTCAGCCTGGTAGTAGGCCAGTCAGAGACTCAGTCTGCCAGGCCAGTGTAGAACTGGGGTCTGTGCAATCCAGCCTGGCCCTGGGGCAAGCCTAGAGGCTTAGTCTGTGGGTACTAGCCTAGAGTCTGGGTTCGTGAAGGCATGCTTGGCTTTGCTGGGTTTTGCTGTGATGGGCCTGGTATTGGTGTTTGAGGCAAAGTTTAGTGCTTACTTCTCTTTCCTTTTCACAAGTAGATAGTATGTTTCTCCATGCTGTGCTGCCTGGGATTTGAGGAAGAGTGATGCAAGTAGTTAGTGTAAAAACTCTTCTTCCTACCCTCTTCAATGCATCTTTTCTTGTTTCTGTGCTATACTAGATGCTATAATCTGTCACCTGGTTTCCTTAGCCTTTGTGAAGTTATTAGCCTTTGAATAGTTATTCAAATTGATGTTTGGGGTGGGGAGAACACTGGAAATTCCTATTTCACTATCTTACTGATGTCCCAATGTCCTATATTTCTTTTCTATATACATAGACATTCTCTTGAGGGAAAGCAATTCAGTTCAAAAGACCATGCATTATTGATAATGTGTAAAAAGAATTACCTTTAAATATTAAATTGTCACCAATATGCATCAATATTCAAAGAAGTTCAGAAACTCTGCATTGAATTGCAAATTTAACCTCTCTGGGCAGTATTTTCTGATAGGAAGCCATCTGGAAGCCATTATGTTAGAGACTAGCAAACTCATGGCAGTTTAAAATGTTCTCACAGTATGAGGAATTAATTTTCTTCGGGGGATAAGGTTAGGATTTTGATACTGTTAGATTCTTTGGGGAATCATATGAGTGTTATTTTCAGTTCATTAACACCTCTCCCTTATTTGGTGTTTGGGTTGCTTTATTGTGATTGTTACAGGGAAGGGGGTTGTTACAGGGAAAGGGGTTGATTAAATAGGAAGGGTATGCCTATGTTAGTGAAGATAAGAATAAGGTTAGAGATAGATTAATAAACAACTAAAACAAAGCTATGTATGTATTAGTGGGTAAATTGTAAAAAGATAAGAATAGAATTTGATAGATTCTCTAACCAAAAATAAAAAAGGGATAATGATAGTATTTCGTCTATTTTTCTATACTCTTCTTAAACTTTCTAAGTATTCATAAGAAAAATAAGCAGCTTCTAAATACTGAAGATATATCTCTTTCCATGTCTTAGCAACTTATTGATCTTTGTAGATGCAGTCATTATCCTTTAATTTTATTGAAATTTAAATGTTTCTGACATATTGAACCTAGGTTGACATTTTCTGCTCTTTCTAAACAGAAATACAAAAGTAATACTTGAATGCGATTGCGCTGGGTAAGATTCATGTAATATATAATTATAGAGGATAAAAGTTTAAAGGCTTTTATGACCTGATCAGGCACATCTCTAACCTTCCCACAGATGGAAACATCTAATGTTTTGGCAGACATGCACATGTGTGCATACACACATATGTATTACACAGACATTTATATTAAATATAGATTGTATCACAGTGCATATACTTTTATATTTCTTTCAATTGTTATTTTCTGCGTAACTACTTAACAGGTTTTCTCTGTCAGTACATGAAGGTGTTAGTCTTTCTTTAAATGACTAATGTAGTATTCATAGTATATATATATATATATATAATATAAATTATTTTTCTCCTCCTCTTTTGAGGAATATCTAAATTGTTTTCAAATGCTCGCTAGTTCATATTATGCTGTAATAAGTACATTCTGCATACATATTTTGATGCATAGTTATAGTTATTCTTTGAAAAGCAATTTCTAAGAAAGGGTTTCGCCAATATTTTTCTCAGTACTACATGTTAGCCATGGTGGTACTCAATTTTCATAGTGAATAACATTCTGCCATAGTTCTTCAATAATTACTATTCCTTTTTAGTACTGCATATGACTTTAATACTAATTTTCCCTCAATGTAAAAATTGCTTAGTCTTTGTATCACAAGAAATAAATACATCATACAAATCGATGCCATAATGATATACTTTTGCTAAAAGGTGTAGTATTCACCTATTAAAGATAATTATCTTTATTATTTATTTAAAAATTATCTTCATTATTTATTTAACAATTATTTACCAGATTAATACCTATTATATGCCAGACTAGGGATAAGGATGTGAACAAAACTGGTAAAAAAGGATCTGTCCTCAGAGAGGTTACATTCTCAAGAGTAACGTCAATTACAAAAAGAAGTAGAAGAAGTAACAAGTTGCTGTATGTTACTTGGTGATAAGAACTACAAAGAAAAATAAAACAGAAAAGGAAGGAGTGGAGTCTAGGTGAGTGAGAGGAGGGTATGCTGTAAATTTAAGTATAGAAGTAAGGAAGGGTCTGATTTATAGGTGACACTTAAGCAAAAAGCTTAAGGAGTCACATAGATATGTCTAAGAAAGCTTTTCAGGATGTGGACCTTGAGGCAGAAATGTGCCTGATATGGTTAAAGATTATCAGGGTTGCCAGAGTAGCAGGAAGGAATGAGCTGGGGGAGTGTAGCAGGCAGTGAGATTAAACAGGTAGCAGGAGTAGGACCATGCATATCCTATTAGGCAGTCACGAGAACCTTGATTTTAACTCTGAATCGTATGGGAAGCCAAACTTTTGAAGGATATGGAGAAGGAAAGGGACAAGGTAAATCACATGATTAACGGCTCATACTGGATTCTGTGTTGAAAGCAAACCGTAAGAGATTAGATTATAAGTAATAGGAAGAATACCAGTGTATTGCATTCTAGTAAGTATGACATGATGGCAATTATTTCCAAAGTGTTAGACACACAGTGAGAAATACTCAGATTCTAGATATTTGGTGAAGGCAAAGCTTCCCAAATTGTTGATGTACTGAGGCAAAATGTGGAGACAAAGGGCAGGAATTGAAGGATGACTTCTGAGTGTGTTGGACTGAGCACATGGAAAATGGAATTGCCCTTTACTAAAGTGTGGGAGGGAGAAATTCTTCATAGGAGGAAGGGAGAAGTTGGGGTTTGTGGTCACTGTATTTTTTCCTAATATGTTACTTTTGATTTCTCTGATGAAAGTGGAAATGTTAGGGATGCTATAAGATATTCAAGTCATGAGTTCAGAGAAGTGTTGCCTGGAGATAGACATTTGGGTGGTAGACGACGGCATTTAAATTAATGAAAGTGAATAAGTTTGGCTAAAGAAGAGTTCCAATAATTGAAGGCTGTAGCCTTCCAGTCTTTAGTGGTTGAGGCACTGAATAGAAGTAAGCAAGGAAAATTTAGAAAGAGCCAATGAAGTAGAAAAAAGCCAGGAGATTACTTAAAGCCAAGTGACAAAAGCATTTGTAGGAGGAAAGTTTGTCTAAATAATATAAAACACATGTGAAAGGCCAAGTAGGATAAAGAAAAAGACTTTACTGGACCGAAGAGACTGGTGATTTAGACAAGAGCAGTTTGTGTGGTGTTTGCAATGTGAAATATGGGGATGCAATCCAGTACTTTGCTGCTCAAGGCATTGTCTGGACAGCAGCTTTGGCACCATCTATAAGTTGGCCAGAAACACAGATCCTCAGGTCCCCTCCCCCGCCCCCAACCTGGACATACTGAATCAGAATCTTCATTTTATCAAGATCTCCATGTACACTTTAAGGCTGTTAAAGTGATCTCCTGAAAAGGGTCCACAGGTACATGGTGATTTCAAATATTTCACATACTATAAACTCAGAAATTGGGGAATTACTTGATAGCATTTTAATCATGGCATTTATATAAATCATGCTAAAATCAGTCTACAAACTAATTTTGTTTAGAAAAGTTAAGAAGGAGGAGATGAAGAGGAATGTAAACTATTCTGAGATTTTTGGCGATTTGAGGCCTCAGAGCAGTAATACATATTGTCCTCTCTTCCTGGAGCATAGTTTTGTTCCAGTGATTTTACTCAGAGATGACTTCCCGGACCCTCCCCCATCCTCTACTCCAGATTTCTTTTTTTAGTCTTTTTTTAAATTTCAAAATATTAAGCGGCTACAAATTTTTCTTTTTTCACATGGATACCTTGTATAATGCTTAAGTTGGGGCTTTTAGTGTGCCCACCACCAGAAGAGTGTTCACTGTACCTGATAGGTAGGTTTTTAACCTTCACCTTCCTCCCACCTCACCCTCTTCTTGGTTCCCATGTCCTTTACACCTCTTTGTACTCATGTGTAGCCATTGTTTACATCCCAATCATTAGTGAGTACATGTGATGTTTGTTTTTCCATTCCTGAGATACTTAATTTAGGATAATATGTAGTCTCTAGTTCCACCCAAATTGCTGCAAAAGACATTATTTCATTCCTTTTAATGGTTGAATAATAATCTATAGTGTGTGTGTGTGTGTGTGTGTGTGTGTACACACATGACATTTTCTTTATTCATTCATGAATTAATGGGCACTTAGGTTGATTCCACATCTTTGCAGCTGTGTATTGTGCTACAATGAATATTCAAGTACAAGTGTCTTTTTGATAACATAACCTCTTTTCCTTTGGGTACATACCCAGTATTGTGATTGCTGGATTGAATGGTAAGTATACATTTGTTTCTTTGAAAAATCTCCATACTGTTTTCCATAGAGATTTTATCAATTGTAGTTTCATCAACAGTGTATAAGCATTCCTTTCTCTCTGCATCCATGCCAGCATCTATTGTTTTTTGACTTTCTAATAGTGGCCATTCTGACATGGGTAAGGTGTTATCTCATTGTGGTTTTAATTTGCATTTCCCTGATGATTGGTGATGTTGAGCATTTTTTCATGTTTGTGAAGATAGACCATTTTTCTATCTTCTTTTGAAAAACTGCTGCTCATATCTTTTGCCCACTTTTTAATGGGGTGGATTATTTTTTTCTTGCTGAATTATTTGATTTGTTTAAGTTCTTTATAGATTCTGGATATTAGTTCTTTATCAGATGTACAGTTTTCAAATACTTTCTCCCATTCTGTAGGTTGTCTTTCAAATTTTTTAATTATTTCCTTGGCTGTGTAGGAGCTTTTTAATTTAATTAAGTCCCATGTATTTATTTTTTTCATTGCTATATTTGCCTTTGGGGTCTTAGTCATATCACAGGGCAAGTTAAAACATTTAAACTATTAACATAATAATTTATCTTAGTAGTAAGCAATGAATACATGTATTTATTCCATGTCTTAGTCATTCTTTGCTTGGGCTGAGGTCAAGAATAGTTTTTTCCCTACATGTTCTTCTAGAATTTTTATGGTTTCATGCCTTGCATTTAAGTCTTTTATCCCTCTTAAATTAATTTTTGTATACGGTGAGAGATTGGGGTTCTGTTTCTTTCTTCTGCATGTGGCTATCTAGTTTTATTGAATAGAGCTTCCTTTCCTCAGTGTATGTTGTTGTTTGCTTTGTCAAAGATCAGTTGGTTGTAGGTAGATGGCTTTATTCTGGGTCATCTATTCTGTTCCATTGGTCTACTTTTATACCAATAGTATAAAAGTACTATTCACTATACTTTTATACCATACTGTTTTGGGTGCTATGGCCTTGTAGTATAAATTTGAAGTCAAGTAATATGATGCCTCAAGGTTTGTTCTTTATGTCTAAGATTGCTTTGGGTATTGAAAACCAAGTTTAAAATTATTTTTTCTAGATCTGTTAAATATGACACCTAGAATAGATAAATTCAACAAAATCTCAGGTTACAAAATCAATGTACATGAGTCACTAACATTTCTATGTATGAATAACAACAGTAAAGTTGGGAATCAAATCAAGGATTCAATACCATTTGCAATAGCTATAAAGAAAATAAAATACCTAGGACTATACTTAACCAAGAAGATGAAAGATCTCTACAAGGAGAACTACAGAACACTGGTGAAAGAAATCATAGATGACAGAAACAAATGCAAAAACATCCCATACCCTGGATTGGTAGAATCATCATTATTAAAATGTCTATAGTGCCCAAAGTGATTTAAAGATTTATTTCAGTAACCATAACCTTCATTAAAACACAGCATTTCACCTTAGTAGCACGAATCAAATGTAGGGGTAGGCCCTGAAGAATTGTGGGGTATCCTGGGATTCCTTTGTATGTGTACCTTGAGTTTTCTTCATACTGACTGTAACCAAACACTTTTATTTGGTATATTAGAGAATGAAACTTTTGTCTTTTGAAAAATGTGTGTTGACATGGATTCACTTACTAACCTACTTGTGTATATTGAAGCAAAGATAAGAGTATGAACTACAAGCACAATATTTAACAATTTTATATACCTCTTGTTCTTTCTTTAGTAATTTTCTCTCTTTTGTGATTTTTTTTCAAATCTGATAATTTCTTACAGTGTGTGTTAAAACATTTAAATGATTAACATAATAATTTCTCTTAGAAGTAAGCAATGAATATGTGTATTATTTCATTGTTTCTAAAATTTAAAATAATATTTGATTTATACTCAAGGAAAGAATTTCAAAATTTTGAATTTTTAAATCCCAATTGAATATTTTCATAGTAAAAATGGTTTATTAATATAACTTGGTGACCAGAATATGGTAATTTTTTAAATTATCATCAAATAAATAACACATATTTATTAGAATGGCTGAAATAAAAATATACTAATTGTTAAATAAGAATTTAAAATAACTACAACTTTTATATATTCCTTGTTGGAATGAAAAATGACACAACCAATTGCAAAGATTTGGAAACAACTCAAGTGCCCATCAATACATGAACGGATTAATAAAATGTGGTATATGTATACCATGGAATTCTACTCAGTCACAAAAATAATGGTGATCTAGCACCTCTCCTATTATCCTGGATGGAGCTGGATCCCATTCTACTAAGTGAAATACTGCAAGAATGGAAAAACAAACACCACATGTACTCACCATCAAGTTGGTATTGACTGATCAACACTTAAGTGCACATATAGTAATACCATTCATCGGATGTTGGGCAGGTGGGAGGCAGGAGGAGGGGATGGGTATATTCACACCTAACGAGTGCAGTGCACACCGTCTAGGGGATGGACATGCTTGAAGCTCTGACTCAGGTGGGGCAAAGGCAATATATGTAATCTAAACATTTGTAGCCCCATAATATGCTAAAATAAAAAATTAATACAAAATATAAATAAATTAATTAATTATTCACTTACCGCTTAACAATTCCAATTCAAGTTATTGGGTTGTTAAGTATGAAATGTCTGATTTCTTTAAGTACTAAGTTTGACAGTTGATATCCCTGCAATATTTCACTTTGACACTTGTTGTTTTATTTTTAGTATGAAGTTACATCCTCAGTCTTTCAAAATATTTTGAGCAATTTTTGTGAAACCATGAATAATCAAAAATTCATGTTATTTTCAAATATGAGTTCTGTTGTGGAACCAATGCAGTGTAGATAGCTTGAAATATCAATGAATTGTTTGGGAAGAATGTGGCTAATGAACACACCATACATCGATGGTTTGAGAAGTTTGGTTGTGGTGATTTTGATCTTGAAAATGAGCGTGTATACATGGGTGACCTGAGACCAAGGTGGATAATGATGAGCTGAAAGCTGTAGTGAAAGTGAATCCATCTCAACCTACACATGAATTAGCAGAAAGATTTGACATTACTATTCCAACACTATTGGACCATTTGAAACAAAAGGGCAAGGTAAAGAAGCTGGATAGATAAAATTGAATGAGCATCAGAAGAGAAATCCTCGCAAAGTTTGCCTTTCTTTCCTGTCATGACATAAAGGTGAATCATTTCTACACTGTATTGTGACTTGTGATGAAAAATGGATTCTTTCTGAGCATGGCAAGAGTTTGGCACAATGGTTGAATAAAAAAAAAAAATGCCCAAACACAGTCCAAAACCAAATACTTACCAAAAAAAGCTCATGGTGTTTGGTGGTCCAGCAGTGGTATCATCCACTACAGCTTCATGAAACCTGGTGAATGGATCACAGTGGATGTTTATTTCAGCCAATTGGATGAAATTATGAGGATGCTTGCTATGAAGCAGCTGAGATTGGTCAATAGAGACAGGCCAATCCTCTTACACGACAACACTCAACCACATGTCACATAAACAATGCTACTCAAACTGCAGAGGCTGGACTTGGAAGCTCTCTGTCACCCGATGTGTTAACCAGACCTTGCATCAATTGACTACCACTTCTTCCGGGTTTCAAAACTGAATTTAAATATGATGCAATTAGCTTGGATTGTTAGTATACTTATATACAGAAAAATGGACCATTTGCGAGATAGTTGAGCTCAGGTGATCCTCTTGTCACAGACTCCTGAGTAACTAGGATTCCAGGTGTGCACCACCACACTTGGCTAATTTTTTAAATTTTTTATAGAAACCAGGTCTCACTGTGTTTCCCAGGTAGTCTCAAACTCCTGGCCTCAAGCAATCCTCCCACCTGGGCCTGAGTTTAAAAAAAATCTTATTGAAATTAGAGAAATGTTTTTAAAATTAAAGGGTTTCACTCAATAGCTAATGAAATAAAAATTCCATTTATTTATTCTATATATTTATTTGTAGTCTATAATTCTTCATGTTTAACTCATTAATGGCTGTGATGGTAGTCATTAATGACCTACAAAATTGATATATGTGGGGATACACTAGACATTAGGCCATGAAAGGTCTATTTTAAAAAAGGAAGACACAGGTAAATGTGTACTGTTATTTAAGAGAAGGTAGCTCCATTGCACAATGTTGGGAAAATAACTTCTGCCACTTAATATAAGTGTAGAAGAAGACACAGTCCAAATGATCAAATTACTCAAAACTACTTCACTGTTGGAAGTGTAAGTAGTTTTTACTGAATATAGTTGGAAAGTAAAACAAAAAATAGAGAATGATCATAGATCAGCCACTGATACCTTATTTCGTCCAGTTACCAAAACAGCAAAAGCATTTGGCTTTTCCACTTGGGACGTAACTGGAAAATTGCTTGTCTATGAAATTGATGGGAAAGTGGAGCAGGTAAACTCTCTCAAACTGAAATTTGATAGACACTCCTCTTTGTAGTTACGAGACGTAAGCAGATTTTCAAGTTGCTCAGCGCTCACCACACTGATTTTCCTGTTTCTCACTTTACACAGTGAGGCAAACACAATTTATGAAACTATAAAATAGTATCTTTAGAAATATCAAGTCCAGTTTACCAAGATGAGCAATATGTGGGAGCAGAACCATAGTTTCTTAATGAAAATGTCTCCTGGCATCTCACTAGGACATAGAGATATTGTGACTATAGTGTAGAAATACTATATACCATAGAATACAGAGGCTTCTGAATAAAAGCAGTGACAGAGCTTCTTAATTTGGACATTTCCAACAGGAAACTATTATAGTGGATCCCTTTTAGCTTTCTGAGCTATTTCTCAGCTTCTGTATGATGGCAGCATGCCATTTCATTGTCTTCTGACGTCCCTGGGCCACTGAAGCTATTTCAGAGTCATGCACAGAGACCCCAAAGCGCATGAATGCTTACGTTTCCTTTGCCTATCCTACAGCCATGGAATATATTTTGTATTTCTATGGCATCAGTTGTAATGTCTCCTTTTTCATTTCTTATTGAGCTTATTTGAGTCCTGTCTCTTCTATTTCTGGTTAATCTAGCTATGGATTTTATCTTTTCAAAGAACCAACTTTCTGTTTCATTCATCCTTTTTATTGTTTTTTCGCTTGTTTCCATTTTGTTTAGTACTGCTCTGAGCTTTGTTACTTCTTTGCTCTGCTAGCTGGGTTTGGGTTTGGTTTGTTCTTATTTTTCTATTTCCTTATCCTACAGCCAATGATTGTCAGAGTAGGAAAACCTAGCCCACTTATACCAATATTAATAAACTCTGAGCTGTATTTACTCTCCACAACTCAGTATAGGATCCAACTTGATTATGTCTTCCTCAGAAATAGCATCATGACCTGGCTCTCTACCATTCCTTGTCTTGCTTCTTCATACCCTTACATTTTCTCTTGAGAGCACTTCCTTTATAAGTCACTGGCATGTGAATTCTTACCTCAGGATCTGGGAAACTTGATATATATGAGCCCATTGTTCCATTACAGGTCTTAAGATTCAAAGCCAGAGATATAAAGAGAAATTAGAGGACATTATATATATATATATATATATTTTTTGATCCTTTCTATTTGTGGGTTTCACATCCATGGATTCAATCAACCACAAATCCAATCAAATCCTCTATTGCAATAAACTGATAAAGTTTTCCATACCTGTTAATTTTGGTGCAATTTTCACTTTGACAATTATAAGAGCTTTGGCTTTTATCAAATGAGATGGGAAGAAATTTAAGTGTTTTGAACAAATGAATTAAATGATATGCTTTGCACTCAACAGACTCACTCTGGTTCCTCTGTAGAAAGTATATAGAAGGAAGGCAAAGACATCAGTAGTTAGGTTACCAAAAATTTGGTACTTATCCCCAAGGCCGAATCGGTAAGAATGAAGAACAAGGACAAATGGTTTGAGGAAAAGGAGAGAAAATTTTATTAATTTGTCAGCAAATGAGGAGAGTAGAAGAAGAAGTGTTACCAAAAACTTGGCACTTGTCCACAGGGCTGAATCAGAAGAATGAGGACAAATGGTTTGGTGAAGAGGAAAGAGAAGTTTTATTACTTTGCTGGCAAAGGAGGAAAACAGTAGACCTTCTCCTCTCAAAATCCTAATTTCCTGAACATTTGAGAAATACAGAGCTTTTAAAGATGGGTTCTCAGCTTTAGGCAATTACTGTTCAACTCCAGTTGATGATTCTGATCATGCCATCTCTGCTGAAGATAATCTCCTGAACTTCACCCAGGACCTCCCTTTACTCAGTCTAGGCTGGGCTATCTCCTATTGCACAAATAAACAAAAGACTTACCCTGCCTCTCCCAACCACTGGTCTGAGGCAGGGATGCATGCTTTAGTTCTCAAAAAGGATTGGAGGATGTTTTAAAGAGACAGAAAATATTTTTGCTGGTTTTTTGCAGGTCATTCCCTCTGCTACATATTCCCCACTCTCAATATTTCCCTTCTATATCTATGCGAGGAGGGGTGACTACTCTGTTACATATTGTCTCGAAGACCACCATCCTCCTTTAAGCAAAAAAAGAAAAAAGAAAAAAAACCAGGGCTTTTTAAAATGGGGGTATTAGGCAATTGGGCTTGGGGTCTACATGACTGGTGTCACAGGTTACGGCTTCAGGCTATTGTTGTTTAATTATAATTGGTGGTTGCCACTGACCTTATCTCTGGTGATAATAATCGTGTGATCCTTGTCCTTGTCCAGACACTTCTGTTGAGTCATCTATTGTTGTTTAAGATACTGAAAACAAACAGCAAAAAACATTTTTCTACCCCTTTGATTACTGTCCCAGGGAAGGAATGCAGATTTTACTTTCCCAAAAAGGTGGGGTTTTAGAAAGAAACTCATAAAACATTTCCTTGCCCTTTTTCTGACCTTTACCCCTGTTATAGTTAGAAGAGTTGGGAAGTTATTACAATAATCCAGTCTAGAGATGACAGTGGTTAGAAAAGGAAGGTAACAAAGGCAGGGTTAATAATGATCAGATATGGCTACATTTTGAAATTAAAGGCAGCCAGATTTATTGATAAATTTTATGTCTGGTGTGGCAGAGAGAGAGACAGAGAGAGAGAGAGAGGAAGAGACAGACTAGTCAGGGGAGACTTCAAGGTTTTCTTTTTGAGTTTTCATTTATCAGTATTGGGATATTGTGGGAGCAACATATTAGGGCACGTAGTAGGAGTCCTATTTTGCACATATTGAATTTAGGACCCTCTGAAATATGGAATAGCCATGTGGACATATGAATTTGTATTCAATAGAGAGGTAAGGGAAAATAATTATGGCAGATATGAGCATATGGAAGTTATTTAAAGTGAAGATATTTAAGGAAATTACCAAAGAAAGAAGTGTATATATATAAAGATAAAGAATTAAACCTAGATGGTTTAGCAAAGAGTTAAAAAAGAACCAGTAAAGAGTACTGAGTACAAAGGAAAGTAGAAAAAAAAAGGAAAAATTATGCTCTGGAAAACAAGTATGAGACCATAGTCAACTTTACCAAGGATTTATTAGAGGTTAAATGAGATGAGGACTGAAAAATTGGTCTTTGAGTAAAGCAATTATAGGTCACTGGTGATCTTGATAACAGAATTATAATGAAATTCAGTTGAAAGAAGATTGAAATGTCAAAGAATGTAGGCAGAAGAATGTTCGAGATCAATTAGAAATAAATCTTTTAATGAGTTTTATAGTAAACAGAAGAGAAAACTGGCATGAAAACTCAGTTTAAAAGGTTGAAAGTTTATTTTTGGGGGGGGCAGCTGGAGAATAATACAGGTCTTTATGCTGCTGGAAATGATTCCATAGGAAGGACACTGATAATGCACAAACAACACAGTAGTATTGCTAAAGAAATAGCCCTATGTTTTCACTTAGGGGAGAAAGGATGAGGTATAGTGTGAAATGGAGTGTTTTCCCTTTGTTAGGTGGATAGACTATTCATTCATTTTGACATAGAAAAGGCAAAGCATTTAGAGTTGTGTATAAGTAAGAGGGTAGTGCAGGAAGATAACAGGAACTTTTAGATTTTCTCTTGAGACTGCTTGAAGAAGCACTGAGAGAGTCACCTAGGATAATTAGAGAAGTAAAAAGACCAGGGAAATATTATAGGCATGCCTATCAACACTGAGGAAGTCCCTTAAGTGATCATAAATTTTACTTGACAATTGTCACAATGGTTGTGTGTTTAGCTCTTTCCAATTTCTTCTATGTGGATGCAGATGTCATGTGAGTAGAGATTTGATTTGTCCAGGGTTGTTAGCGACAACGTAAATATTGCAAAGCAAATATCGGGTGAAAAATGCCTGTGTATAAAAATGCCTTTATTGAACATGAAATTGAAGTTGTAAGCAAAGAAAGGAGGCCAAAAGGAGGGAGAGGAACATCAGTGAAATCATTTATTTGCAGTTCTCAATAAGCTTGAAAGTATATGTGATGAAGAAATTAGAGAATGGGATATGGTGGCTGAAGAGTATGGTGTTTGAAATTGAATTAATATGGTAGTTGGGGTTTTTGCTAATGACACCATCTAGGATATAATCTTGAATATAAATGTCTGAAATGAGATTGGGGACCTGACAAGTGGAAGGTATGACATCAAGGAACTGAGAGGCCGTGGTAATGGGAGAGTAATTGAGATGGGCATGGAAATGACCATGATTTACAACAGAGAGACGGAATCACAGTAGCAGGAGTCAATTCTCTGGATCGTGAGGGAAAATGGCCTAAGGATCAGCAGATAATGAAAACAAGAAGGAAAAGTTGGTGGTAGAGTCTGATTTCACAGCTGATTAACTTTTTCCAGTGGAGAGAAAAAGTGCAATTTGTAAGAGAGTAAGAACAAGCAGGAAAACCATCCCACCTCAAGTTTTTAGTAAAGCAAGAGGTATGGAAAAATAGCACCCTGACAGTTTTTCTTTCAAATATTCTGCTTAAAGCAGAACCTGGTTTCAGAACAAAATGATAAAAAAATTTTCAAAGGAGATATATAGTATAGAACACATTTTGCTGATGATTGTTTCTAAGTTATAGGTGAGTGGTTCATTGCAAGCATTTTAGTAGTTGATAAGGGATGGTGCATGGTGTCAAGAAACTCAATCACAGAGTCCTGTGGAAATTAGAACCCTAAGCAAAAAGGAGAATTGAGGTTCTTGTGGAGAACAGATTTAAATAGCATAAGGAAACTAGACCTCATGTTACCAAGGCAGAGAGTTGCGATGAACAGAGGATCTTGGAAAGGAGAGAGGAGTAGGTGGTCCAGCCAGAAACACTCAGTGGTCAGAGGATTCCACACAGCTCTTATGGATGGGTATCAAGACTGGCAACATAAAGATCCTCTTCCAACATGTTCACTCCCTTTGGCAATGGAAATATATTTTACTTGAGATCTACTATATGTGAGAATGGGGACGTCTTAGTTGGCCGCTACCAATGGAGGCTTACAAGCACCTGACCTAACTTGGAAATAATGGACATTCTCTTGACTCCTACCAAGACATATAGTATTTCTCTAAGCTCTCCTCTAAGGTACTAGATAATATTTCCTACAAGATGCAATTGAAAAAAAATATAATGCATTAAGAGCTAAATAAGATGTGATATTGTATAACAAATAAAATGTAAATATTCCTAATTCATTTATTTAACTATAATTTATTGAGTTCCCATGGAATACACACTGTGTAGATTCTAGCAAAACAAGAAAATTTTTGTCTTATGGCATACAAAGCAGTTGGCATATCTTCCCTCAAGGAAAAGTTGAAAATAACAGGATATAGTAGAGGTTCCTAACCTAGGTTATAAAGTTAGGAAAACTTGTGATATCTCACTTTGGAGGATGGGCTCAAGCTCTATCCAGGAAAATATAAGAGGTGCTAGATCACCATCATTTCAAATTATGGTTTGGGTGTGGCAAAGTCATAACATGTAACCAAAATGTCTGTACTCCCATAATATCCTGAAATAAATAAATAAATAGAAAGGAAAACTCCATATTTTATATTTTATTTTATTATCCTAACATGCTTTTGAGTGGACTATATAAAACAGAATATTTTAAAATAAATTACTATTACAATCTTTTTTATACCAAAATGTTCTCACTACAGTACTCAAAAGAAGTCGTTCCACTGGAAAGAGTTTTAGCAACTATGAACAATTTGCAACTGGGTATTCGCCAATTCATTCAACAGATATTATTTAAATATCATACTGGTTACAAGAAAATTAGTGCAATATATTTCTGCTTTCACAGCACTCACAGATTAGTGGGGGGAATCAATTACTGAAACAAATAAGCATAATACTAAATGATAGATGTAACCTGTGAATAGAGCGACAGAATAGAAATGCTTATTCACCCTGGCATGACAATGAAGGGAATTAAAGAAGATTGTCTCAAGAAGATAAGTTCTGACATTATTTAAGTGATGCTTAAAATTGTGAAATCGTGTTCGGCAAAATCATAGACAAAACTAATAGCATCCATTCCCTTTTTCCTTCTGTTTAATAAGACACTAGTTTTCTTTAGGTGTCCTTCTCTCCCAAATATAGTGATGACAGTAGTTTTCACTGTCCAACTCAGACCTTCAGGGAGTAATCTCTTTCTTCTTGATTGTGATTGGCTCAGAAATGATCATATTACTAAATTCTAACTAATGATATGTGACAAAATTGTACAGTTGGCTATCTGGAGAAAATTTTCTGGCTCTTAAAAGAAAAATCACAGGAAAAGATGGTAACTCTTATTAATATATATATATATGTATATGTGTATATATACATATATATACACACAAATACAAAGAGAGAGAGAGAGAGCAGTGTAGGGGCTCTAGGAATATAATGGCTACTAAGCTGGAGATGACGCTGATACCAAATACGGCAGAGATGAGAGAGGGAAAATGCCCAGACATTCATGAAAAGAACTTTGACATTGTTGTGCAAATGGGTCAATCAGCCATGAAGTCTGCCTTACTCTTGGACTACTCCTTTTCTCAAATCCCAGCTAAATTTTAATTAGGCAAATTTTTAATAGTCTGACTAGAATTATGAATTGTACTTGCAACTTTTAAAAACTTTTTCTAATTATATCTGTTTCACATATTACACAAACCTTTACAGAATATTAAGTTTAAACACATGGACAAGATTAAATATGAAAATGGAAGCTTTCTGCTTAATGGATTTCAAATTAATATTTTTCAATCAGGATATTTCTTACATATTTTGAGGAAAAAATGTGTTTTATCATTTTTCACACGTAAGTGTTAGAATACTTTTGTTGTATTTTCTATGGGCTGTGAAATTCTTAACAACTGGTGTTGGCCATTTTACTGGTTGAGACACACTTCAGTGACCTGCAAGGCCCGTTTGTCACCACTTCTTTTCATTTGAACTTCCTACTTCCCATTGTCACATTGTTTGACTATGTAGCTAAGTAGCAAAGCACTCCTCACTCAGTATGCTTAGCTAGATTTTACAGCCCTGACTTTTTTGTATTAAAAGAATCTTTAAAGTCCAGCTGTCTACTAGTAGATTATGTAACACATTGTGAGGCTTTAAAATGTTTTCACTAATATCTAGACAATCATCACTGTTTTCCTTTGTTCGCAATATGACTACAATGTACATACTTACCACTGTACATGTATATGAAATTCAACATTTGTTGTTTAACTTCATGTTAATGGGAAAAATTCGATACGGATGTTGAGAGTTGAGCACACTAATCTTCCTGTGAGTTGAACTATAGATAATTATAAATGTTTCAATATCTGAGTGGGCTCTGCAAAAATATTTTATTAAATGTTTCTTAGAAAAAAGGTCTATGTTCCAACAAGTTTGGAAATCTCAGTGGGATACGTAAAGGGCATATCTTGATGTCTCAGTTTCCTTTGGGGCTTGTCTCTCTTGCATTCTTGGACAACCATATTGGACCAGCCATAGTGCTACTGGCATCAACAATCATTTTAATGGCAAACACAAGATCTAAGTGTGTCCAGTGAGAGCCTTTCTCTGCATACACCTACTGATTTGCCAATCAGAGAGAATGAAAACCAATGTACGTGAGTGGTCCTTTTCACACAGCACAGAGAGATCCCCTGGACAGAATGTAGCCAGCATACAGAAGTAAACAGATAAAGAAATACAAGAATTATAGCCCTTGATGATGAAAATTTTGTTCTTGGATCCAGATATCCTGCAGAAAATTTCTCCTGCGGGCTGACTGATACAGTAAATTATTAGAAAATTTAGAGTTTGTATTATTAATATTTAAAATTTTTTAAAGTTCTGAGTATGGAAACAGACTTCTATACCACATGACTTCATAGAAACTTTTTCAGGTTAATGTGCATCAAGTATCTCCAGGAAGATTGGCCAAATTAAAATATGAAATTTATTTTTCCTTTTCTGAGGAAAAGACATGCTAGAGTATACTACCTCATACCTATGTAATTCAAACCTTGAAATAAGCCAGATAAAAGTCAGGAAAGAAAGTCACTTAGGCATGTGCTTGTAAATGATTGTTTAGGTTCATTTTTTTCTTCTAATAGTGTTTTCAACAAAAATATAGCTTCAGAATTTACTGTCCAGCCACTTGGTGGACTGTTGTCTGGGTTCTTCGGCTCCTTGCTTGGAAAATTCACAAGCAGGGCTGGTACGATGGAATGACCACAGACAGGAAGCAATTCCACATAAGGCTTTTATTGCAGAAAAGAAGGGAGCTCTACAAAGCAAGAGTACGTTTCGGAGAGGAACAAGTCAGTCTCTAGGAGTGGAGAAAGATGTTGAGGACACCCAGGTGGTTTCCTTTTATTGACCTGGTCTGGGGAAGGGCTTGTGGGAGGTGTGGGATATTACTAGATGATTGATATACATGACTGACAGGTGTTCTTACAACAAAGTTGCAGCTCCATGGGTGTGTGTGCCTCAGAACCTTAAGTTCCTGATCTTTGTGGTTGTTAGCTGAGTTTTCCTACAGCCTCTTCCCCAGCTTCTCCACTCCTAGGAACCACCCTCCTGGCCTGTATCTTCCACTTGCAGATTTGGTCCCTAACAAGAGCACAGTAATGTAGATATTCATAAACTATAAAGGAGACTGGCTTATTCCAAGCAAAGCAGTAGAAAAACAGATATAGGAACAAACTCAGAGAGCAAGCTAGACTATTTTAGGCTACTGTATATATTTCTCTGTCCCTTGTAAGAGCCAACCTAGTGCTCTGCACATTGTGTAGAATCAGTATGTAATTGTTGACTTGATTCGTTAACACTGAATACCTTGGATTGAATGTTTACTTTTGTAGCATGGTCAGGATGACAACTTGTGATATTACTGATGTTTCTTTCATTCACAGTGGCACATGGGAAATAACATTAGAAATATTAAGTTCCAAAAGATAATACTGGAAATGTGTACACTGGGTTGCATATGTAGATTATCAGATTATGTCAGTGGAACAGAAATATTGGAGACCATGAACACCCAAGAGACACGGACACGTTTAGATTATCATCCACATGATTCATTCTTCTGTTATGGTGTGGCATCAAAGTCCAAGCATGAACCCCAAAGCAAGGACTTTCACTCACGTGGGCTGTCCAGTTACTGCTCCTGAAGAATATGAAATCTACTAGCAGAAGATACAAACATGGAACACTTGATGTGATACTATCCCTCAAGGTAACCAACCAGCCACTTAGTGGAAACTTGATCACTTTGGACCCATTCCATCTTAACAAGGGTGATAATTCATCCTTAGTGAGATCAATATATACTCCTCGTCTGGATTTGCCTTCATTCCCTGCAGTGCATCAGCCAGCAACACTATCAGAAGGCTGAAAAGTTGTCTGATTACAAATATAGAATCCAACCTATTAATAACATCATCTTGGGCAAAGATGTTCACTTTAGAGAAAGTATGATAGTGGACATATGGGTAAGGGATCCACAGCTGTATACAGCATCAATTGTAAACTGCATGATAGAATATTGGAATGGCCTCTTAAAAGTTTGACCTGGGCAATAGCTTAATGATAATGCTTTTCAGTGTTGAGACACAATCCTTTGACTTACAGTGTAAGCTTTGACCCAATGGCCATTTTACAATGTTGTGTCCCTACAATTAGAAAACATAGGGCCAGAAATGAAAAAGAGGATGAAAGTAAGAGTGGTCTGTCTCACCATCATTCTTAATGACTTAGTTGGGGAATTTGTGCTTCCCTTCCTATGGCTTTAGTATAGTCCCCTGGGGACATTAATATTTTCTCATCGCCTAGTCTGTCTATTAATTTGGGGCTTTACATATTTTACACATACTTTACACATATTATTAGAACCTATTTTCTTATCTGCTGGTCTAATTAATTAGACCTAATTAGACCAGCAGATAAGAAAATAGGTTCTAATAATATGTGTGAAATTAACCCTAATAATAATGTAAATCAAGGCTTTGTTGCTGGTTATAGAGGATTCTAAGAAGATGGTAGAGTAGGAAGCACCCAGAATCTGTCTGTTTACCTAGACAACACTGGCAGAATTCGTCTCATGTAAGTAACTATTTCAAAACTATGCCTACAGTCTATTGAGGGCTTGTAACTTTCAGGAGAAAGCTTGAATGGTAAATTGTAGTTAATTTCTATCCATTTCAGCTCCTAGCATTTTCTGTTTTTTCGATAGCAGCCATCCTAATGGCTGTGAGGTGGTATTTCATGGTAGTTTCGATTTTCATTTTGCTGATAATTAGTTCACTTTCTAATTTTTGGCTACTACCCATCTCATTTCAGCAGCTACCTATCCCTCACCCGCAGTCCCATGCCAACAGCTGTGCACGGGTTCCCAGAACAACCTGAACATATTAATAGCTTGGGGGAGCTAGATGGACACAAAGGACCCTGTCCTCCAAACATCATGGATCTGTGTCCTGGTTGTTGACTGCTGTTTTGTGCAGACAGAGAGGCAGGCGACCCCTGTTGTCACACTATCTCCCATTGTTGCAAGCCCCTTCCCCCGCAGCTGAAGTGACTTCCAAGGGATTTAAAGGGCTGGCACCCTTTCCCCCAACTGCTTCATTTTTCTCTTTCTCCAAGTATGGGAGAAAGAAATGAGAAACTAGCATATGCAAAGCAACTGAATAGACAGAGAAAACTATAAAGTGAATTAATCATTAGGTAAATGCAAATCAACTCTATGATGAGATACCTCTTTACAACCATTAGAGTGGCTTACTGTCAAGAAAACAGAATAACAAATATTGGTAAGTATGTGGAGAATTTGAAACCCTTGTACACTGTTAGTGGGAATGTAAAATGTTTCAGCCACTGTGGAAAACTGTATGGTGATTCCTCAAAAAATTAAAATAATGCCAGAGTTCAGAGCCACATAATAATTTAGTCAATGATGGACCACATATACTATGATGAACTCACTAGGTTCTAATATCATAATTTTATTGTACATTTTCTATGTTTAGATGTATTTACATATATAAATACTTATCATTGTGTTACAGTTGCCTATGGTATTCAGTACAGTAACACGCTATACAGGTTTGTACAGCAATAGGAGCAAAAGGCAACATCACATAGCCTATGTGTGTGATAGGCTGTATCATCTAGGCTTATATAAGGACATGCTATGATGTTAGCATAGTGATGAAATCAACTAATGACACATTTCTCAGAATGTAACTCCACTGCTAAGTGATGCATGACTGTACCATGTGATACAGCTCTGGATATAGACCCAAAATAATTGAAAGCAGGGTCTCAAAAATATTCATATACCCATGTTCATAGTAGCATTACTCACAAGAGCTAAACACTGGATGCAACTCATGTGTCCATCTACAGATAAATGGATAAGCAAAATGTGGAGTATACAACAATGGAATATTCAGCCTAAAAAGAGAGAAAATTCTGACATATGCTACAACATGGATAAACCTTTTATGCAATGTGACATCTAGTCACAAAAGGAAAAATACCATATGATTCCACTTATACATGGTATGTAGGGTAGTGAAAATCATTGAGACAGAAAGTAGAATGGTGGTTGCCAGTGCCTGGGAGGAGGAGGAAATGAAGATTCATTGTTCAATGGGTATAAAGTTTTAGTTTTAGAAAATGAAAAGAGTTATGAAGACGGATGTTCATGATGGTTGCACAACATTATTAAAGCCTATAAAAGCCCTGCATTGTACACTTAAAATTGTTTCAAATGGAAATTTAATATAATATGTGAATTGTATCACATTAAAAACTTTGAAAAAAAGAAAAGAGTTTGCTACTACAAAATGAGAGAGGATATGAGGACATCTGGGGCTCGGGGGCTTCCCTGTGATCTTTCTTGGTGTACTCATGACATTGACAATAATAAATAGGCAATTGCAACAACTGTACCTCTACAGGACAGGGCAACTGAGGCTTTGATACCTTTCGGATAAAGGCTTGGTTCATCTTATTCAAAAAAGAACTGTAGATCAGCCACAGTGCTGTCTTAGGGTGAGAGGAATTGAGAACAAATGAAAGAAGGAAGCTGATGAATATGGTCTGGTCTTGGACTAATATGGACATGTAAGAAATTGAGTCCTTGAAAATTTTATTTAGTTGCCTGATTTTCTTTTTTGTCATAAAAATATGAGTTTAGTTAAATTAACTTCAAGTATCCTAACTGAATTTCTAAAAGTTTAATTGTGTAGCATAAAAGTTGATATTATTTACTGAAAAAATGCTTGATACGTTGTAGGCATTTTTCCAAGTGCTTTCACTGTATTAATTTAACATTCACCCTATGAGATAGGTGCTATTAATATTATTATTGTTGTTGTTATCATTTTACAAGTGAAGCATCCAGATAAAGCCACCCATCATTGATAAGTAAACTTCTAAATAATTCTCATTACAGCATTGGTAGATATAAGATATGTAATAATCTCTACTATCTGCATAAAAATTACTTTCGTATATGAGCATATTTTGAAGTTTAAGATGACATATATCTATAAACACATACACACACACATATATACACAATAAGACTAATATTAAGAAAGCATAAAACAAAATAAAAAACCTACAACATATCTGGTGTATATAAAACTGCACATTTTGCATATTTCTTACATTGTGGATTGAATAGTTGATTTGTTTCCACTTTATTTAGAAATTATTGTATGTCCAAGACAAATAATGTTATGTGTCTGAGACCTGGTATTTCTGTTAGTGTTAGTTAGAACAGTAATTTATTTTGAAATATGTTATCACATTTGTCAGTTAAACTATAGTAAAAATGTGAACAGTTATTTCCAATTTCACTGATTTTATTTTTAAAATCAAAACATGAAAAATATTTTTTATTATGCTTAAATGCTGGAGATGTTGGAAAGGACTAAGTCACAAATTTTAAAAATCGTAGTATTTCTGGTTTTGGCACAATGTGTCAAATGTACTTTTGAAACTGTGTTTATTTTAGTGTAAGTTCATTTTGAAGTTCATTTGATATCTTTTGGTGAAGTTCTTCCTTGTGATAAAGATAAAGAATGGCAAGTAACACTCATAAATTTTTAAAATTATCAGATTAGAGCAAAGGATGGTTAACAGGAATAAATGGGGAAAAAATTGTTTCACAGATAGAGATCTGCAACATCTGAGAGTATAAAGCTCAACCAGATTTTGTTCCCCAAAAGGGAATATAAATGTTTCATACAGATAAGAAGTGATGCTGTGGCTGCCACAGTGGGAATAAAGGCTGATAGAAGCTATCAGCATTCCTCATCCTGGGTCTTTCCACACTCTAACCCCATACCTACCGAAAAAAAAAAAAAAAAACATAAAAAACCCCACTAGACTGAAAGAAGAGTACAAGGAAACATAAAAGAGATCAGGAGAATGTAGTATATTATTTCTTATAGGTCTCTGTGGTAACTAGGAGTGATGAGCCCCAAAAATCCCTGCCTCTGTGTGTATGTATGCCATTTCTCATAGCAACAGATGGAGATTATTTGATCTGCCCATGAATCTGTGCAGGCCTTATGATTGGCCTTGATAATGCAGTGTGTCACAGGTAACTGTATGGGACTTTCAAATTCAGCCTTGAAAGGACTGCCAGTTTTCACTTCATGCCTCTTAGAACTCAGTCATCACTCTGTGAGACGCTGAAGCCACATACAAAGGCCAAGCAGTGAAGAATAGAGGTGTTTCCTTTGACAGCCCCAGTGGAGGCCTCATCCATCCGTCTGCACCAATCTCCAGCTGTGTCAATGAACTATTTAAATGTTCCAGACAAGTCGGCC
Source organism: Lepilemur ruficaudatus (assembly GCA_963574885.1). Classification (NCBI taxonomy): domain Eukaryota; kingdom Metazoa; phylum Chordata; class Mammalia; order Primates; family Lepilemuridae; genus Lepilemur; species Lepilemur ruficaudatus. The sequence continues at coordinate 45,089 of CAUYRT010053303.1, forward strand.
TCTCTGAGTGTAATGCAGCCCACAGAATCATGAGAAATATAAAATTGCTACTCTTTAATGCACTAAATCTGGGTTTTTTTGTATACGGCAATAAGTAACTGAGAAAATCTTCTAGATCTACATCTAAAAGAATTCATGAGTTTCAACTTTGAGAATCGTCAGTTCTTAAGATTAGAATTGACCTTTCTTTTATATTCCTACAATGTAATTTGTACAGTTAAAATAGGATGCTATTTTCAAGATACTGGGCAAAGATTTTGGCAGTACCAAGATACATGGCAAAGACATTTCTCTTAATATCTTATACTGTTCGGGAAAGCCCAGTATTGTAAACAGTGAATACTTTATGCTTATGTTAATTTTGTATTTCATAAAGGATCTAGAGGTTGAGAAAAGGAAATGTGAAGGGATTTTTTTAAAATGATGAAACTATAAAATTAAATGGAATTAAAATTGACTTTACAGAGGAAAACAAGCCCCAGATTAACTTGGTAAACACCAGACAATTCTATATTGTGTCAATTTAAGATGGCGTAAGAATGAAAACTGGAGAAGTAGGCATGAATCAGATCTTGAAAGGCATGGTAAACTCGACTTACAAATTTGTATCTTTGAATATAGGTATTAGACAGCCATGTTAGTGTTTCAAGTAAGGAGTTACCATATTTGAGTTTGAGAGAAAAAATTATTTTGTAAAAGTAAAAACTTTATTAAAGTGATGTATAGCCCCTCTACTTTTTTTATGCAAGAGTATCAGGGTCTGGAATTAGTTTTCTTATATAAATGCCTAGAAAACTTGATAAAATACATGGAAAAAATACATATGCTAAGAGTAAATTCTAAGTATTTTCACACATAAAAAATGATAAATATGTGACACAATACACATGCTAATTAGCTTCATTTAGGCATTCCACAATGTATACACATATCAAAACATCATGTTGTATTCCATAAATATATACAATTTTTATTTGGCAATTAACAAATTAAAAAAGAAAAAAAACAATTGGCAGATATCAGGCAATAAGCAGCACTTAATAGAATTCCCCCAAATAAGGAACATATTGGATTTGAGCTGTACCTTTGCCCAGACTTTCTCCAGAGACGTTTTTCAGTATACGATATTTAGAAATGAACTGGCATGCTCACTGATCCGAGGAGACAGAGATCTGAGTTCAAGAAGGCTGAACTGACTAGAATTTACAGGGGACAATTCCAGAGAGGAGAGAGCTATACATAGAACAAGTTCCATACATTGGCACAGAGTTACTTCTGAATCTTTAGCTATATGCAAATCTGCACATGGATAGGCTGGAAGTTCATGAAACTGGGCAAAAATCTGAAAAAAAAAGACTTGTAAGACAACAATCCTCAGTGCTCAAAAAGGCTAGGAATTTTTTTAAAAATCTCTTTAATCAGAGAGTAGAGAATTTGTTTCATCCATGGCACATTCAGTTGAAACTGTTTAAAAGTTTTTTTTTTTAAATCACTCAACAATAGAAAATTAATAATATTGTGTATGAAAAGCAACAAAAACCAGAGTTATAAAGAACAGGACAATATGACACCTAACCTGTAGAAAATTTATAAATAGAATCAAATCCAGAAATAATAGAGATAATGGAATAGGAAGAGAAAGTCATACTAGTAAATATTATTTTAAAAAATCTTTAAAAGATGTGAATCCTTAATGCAAAATATTATCAATGCTTTGTTAGTTTCAAACAATGGTAGTAGTAAAATAGATCAATATACCTCAAAAAACGAAGGGAGAAATGGAAGTATACTGTTGTAAAGCATTAGTGTAAAAAAAAGTAAAATAAAAAACTCAATAAATCCACAATGTAGCTGGAAATTTTAATACCCCTCTCAGTAATTAACAAAAGAATTAGACTTCAAAAAAATCAGTAAAAATATAGATAACATTTGAATAATGCTGTCAAACAATGGGATTAAATTAACAGTTATAAAAATTATATCCAATAATAGAAAAATATACCTTCTGTTCAAGTACACAGGGACATTGATTATGATACACTGCATCTTCAACTATAAAATACATTTTTAGTAAATTTACATAATTGAATCCATGCAAAGTATGTTCTCTGATCACAATTAAATTTAATTAGACATCAATATCCAGTATTACAAAAACCTTCCAATATTTTGAAATCAAATAATGTAATTAAACGAATCATGAGAACAAAAAGAAAACACAAGATGAATCAAAAGTATTCTATACTGAATGAAAATAAAACACCATGTCAAATTTATGGTGCGAAGATAAATTTACATTTAGAAATGTATAATTTTAAATGCTTACATAAGAAAAATAATCAGAGATTTTTAATATTCTAGAAAAACAAGAAAAATTTAATGCCAATTAAGTAGGAAGAAGAAACAACAAAGAATAGAGCAAAAATCAATAAAATTATATGTACATGTATATGCTACTTTCCATTGTCCATCCTCTTAACTCTTCCCATAAGGTATCATAGACTTTCTGCCCCTTTTTATCAATGCATACAAATAAACGCCTATGAACAGTAACCTAACAGTTCCCCAGAAACGTACGGACTTTGAACTCCATTTTAGGCCCTGTAAAATACAGAGCCTAGAACTGGTTAAAATTCATTAAAAAACTTTTTATTTATAAGCTATATTAGTAGTATTGGTAATAATAAAATGGAAATTATTTAGAAAAAAATAATTTTCAAAAGACTTTAACATCTCTCTGAAATGTTAATAAATTAGCTGATAGCTTTTGAATTCATACTGACTCAATCTTTCACTTTGTTGATAAAGTCCTAGGGCAAAAATGATAAACAATTGTAGAAGTGTGAAAATATTTTCTATAGGCAGTTTTGATTCATTTGAAAAGTAATGAATGGCTTGGATTACAGACATCTTTTTCATTTCTGCTTCTGGTGATAAAAAATACTTATCTGTGAACTCAGCAGTAAGAAATAAAATCAAAGCAAACAGTAAAATTTGCCTATAAGCTATAGGTTTCTCTAGAGGAAAGAGTTATTCATTATGGTTAATGAAAATGAACTATTTCTTTGGCAAAAATCTAAATAATTATACCTATAGATATTAAAATACAACATTTTGTGCTATTTATGTTAAAACACTAAAAATGAAGGTTAAGGAAATAATGCAATAATTTCTTAATAGCAAATTTTTAAATTTTCTGAGATTAGTTGGATGAATAAATGACCTCAGAAGTTTTTGTTGTTGTCGTTAAGAGTAAATATTTGTTCTTATTTGAAGCATGTTTTTGGCTGTGTCTTTGTAGCATCTTTCAAAAGTCATTATACATAGGTAGTAAATATTAAGTAGTCTTTCCACACACAAAATGTAACTATGTGAGGTGATAGATGTGTTACTTAGCTTGGTTGTGGTAATTATTTCACAATGTATATGGGTATCAAAACATCACGTTGTGCTCCTTAAAACATATACAACTTTCATTTGTCAACTTCAATAAAGCTGTGGGAAAAATCATTATAGTAATACACAAGAGCTAACCCCTGAACTCTGATTCTGCTGTCTAGAATTCTATGGCATTTCTCCATATCTATAACCATGGTCATTGATGCATAAAACTCAAGTTTTAATACAAAAGTATCATTTAAAAAAATTTATTCATCATTTCATCTAGTTATTCCATAAGTATTTAAAACATATAAATAAAAGTTGTCTTTTTAAAAATATATCAAGCACTGAACAAACAAAGATGAAAAATCCAGAAGAAATCATTATTTTCTCACAAATAAGTTCATCATGCCAAGCTAAATGAGGTGTATCGAGTCCCACTTGCAAGAGGAAGAGTTTATCCATCTAGGTTCAGGAAGAATGTGTAATTTAAAATTAAATTCAAATATTTACTGACAAGAAAGTTGCCATGGAAATTTAAAATGCAAGTTTAAATATAGGAAAGATAATGTGTTTTAGTAAAGGGATGAAAACAACTTAAGGGAAAGCTGCTTAATATCTGATTCAATGTATCAGGTAGCAAAGTAAACTTGTTCATGTCAGGAGGTAATGCAGCCAACAACGTTGTTCTTAAAATATATATAATCAAACTGGAAATGGCAACAAACCTACCTAAACCACATATTTACTCAAGAAATCACATTCAAAGGCGTATTCAATTAGATATTGCCAATTTTCTACCCCCATCTATGCCAGATTCAAGTAATTTGTCATAATTATAACCAATCTAGATCAGACAACTCACATCTTATGTTGTTTCTTAAACAACGCCTTGCAAATGATAGGTATTATATGAGTATTTGTTGAATGAATAAATATTCTTAAGATAAACAACAAAAAATGGGAATATTACTATAATGCAAGAAGTTTACAAAATACCCTTTTAAATGATTTAATAAAAAGTATTGAAAAAACTTTAAAAAGCGTGTTTTAATAGTTAATACTCTGCTATAAAAATCATTTGATACTATTTTATACTACTAGTATACTATAGTATACTATTTTATACCATCATTTTATACTATTTCAGATAACTGTTACAGATAAATCACTATAAAATCAATTAGGTCAGATTTGTGGCTATTTTAATGTTTCTAAATAAAGTTAATAACTTAAGTATTACTCAGTCATCAAAAGAGTCTTATGAATGCATAATGAACACATGTATAGGAGAGCTACACTAGACCAAGAAAAGGGAGGAAGAAGCATTGAGTTAGCAAAAAGTTTGTGAAAGGATGCTACACATGTAAAAAACAGGCATAAAATAATTTTAAAAAGATAAAAAAGATCTTCAGTAATGAACTTGGCACCTCTAAAAGTAAAACAAATTATAAAGAACTTACCATAAATAATGATCTGCAAATGGGTGGATGAGGATTATCTAGAACATGAATAAAGAAACAAGCAAGATTCCTGTTAGCTTGGCTTAAGGTGGGAACCCAAAAAGTATGTGTAGGACACAATGAGGTTAATGGAAAACTTAGATAGTGATCATAAAGCCTGTGAAACAAAAGCCACAGGAGTCTGGGGAGTCCAGATGTTATAAATTCAACTCTGGACCAGACAGCTGCAGTGATGCCGGCATTCCTATCTCCCCTGACAAGGAGGAAGCTACCCCTCTCCTTCATCTCCACAGGATGAGACCGATGCAGGAATCCCAGAAATGGGTTGTTCAAAAAAACGTATCACAGTGGCTGTTCTGGCCCAGTTACTCATTCCCTCCCCCAAAACCCTCTATAAAACCCAAGGCTTTCCCCTCCCCCGTGGTGGATGCTTTTTTTGGCCTCCACCCATCTGTACCCAGATGCTCAAATAAATTGCATTTTGCTTCACCTGAGGCTTCGTGTGTCTCCCTCTTGGCTCTGAACCTAACAATTCTTGTATTGTTATTTCCCCCTATTTTGATATTTTATTTCTTTGAATCTCTTTCACTAAAAATAACAAAGCAAAAATCTCAGAGAAAACTACCAAACTAGTAAAAATGTATTCCTGTAAACTATAAAATGAAATAGAATGGGTCAAACTACTATAAGCACAGAGACCTAAGTCACAAAATAAATATGCCCAAAGGGGGGCAAAAGTGAGAAGGCAAGGGGCTTCTGTGAGGGTTAATTTTACCAGTCAACTTGACTGAGTAATCTGAGAATGTCCCGAGAGGTCGCAAAATATTATTTCTGAATGTGTCTGTGAGGGTCTTTCCAGAAGACATTAACATTTGAATCAGTAGACTACTAAAGAAGATTTCCCCTCACCAATGTGGTTGGCCATCATCCGATACATTGAAGGCCTACCCAAATAGAACAAAAGGCAGAGAAAGGGAGAATTCTATCTTCTTGAGCTGGGATATCCACCTTCTCCTGCCCTTGGATATTGAAGTTCCTTGTTGTCAGGCCTTCAGACTCTAGGGCTTACACCAGCAACCCCCCTCCCCCCTTGCTAACCTCAGAATACAAGCCTTTGCTAGCTTTCCTGGTTCTCTGTTGGCCTATAAGAGACATAAAAGATTTCAGGAGTTTTGCAGGGCTTTGCCTTGAAACAATATGTGAACGTGTTAGCTCACATATCAAAAGCTGCCTCGCCTCAGGAGGGCATCTCACTGGTTAGGAGCGTTTGCATGGCGATGCTGTCTCAGACCTGAAGGCTGCTTGTGCCTGACACCTCTGTAGGACAAAGCTCGGTGGGTGGTCACAGGTTGAGAACTGATCAAAGAATGCCTGCCTGACAGACACCTGCAGCTAGAGAAAATTTGCCTAAGGGACAGTTCTTGCTTCACTCCTGACTACTTGTCTCAACAAAAAACTAGATAAAGAAATACAGAGCCACTATATTTCTGTTTAGTCTTTCTGCTAAGTGATAATTTTATCTTAGGACTTAGAAGTTTATCTTAGAAAGATTTTGTAACCCTTTGCTCACATAGAGTTAATTAAGGGATCTCTAGAAGCTTTTGGGAAGACTTTAAACCTAAACGAACCTGTTATTTTGTAAATCTTTTACCACTAGCAACTAATTTCTGCACCAATAAATACTGATGCAGGACTTTGCTCAGGGCCTAACAGCTCATAGGAATGCCGGAGGACCCCCTGATTCCCCCATCTTTTAAAACTATACTTTTGCCTCTGTGTCTTCTTTTATTTCTATATTCTCTATTTTCTATTTCTATTATTTCCATATCCCTTGCGATGACCCCTGCCAAAGGGACTGGATTTTGCTGGAAGCGTAGCTAACTCCTCGCAGTTCTCTGCTTACAGATGGTGCATTGTGAAACTTCTAGGCCTCCATAATTGCATCAGCCAATTTCAATAAATATGAAAAAAGAGGAGACAGAGGTTGAGAAAGAAATGAAAGTGAAAGAGAAAAATCATTTCAGAAATACAGTTTGAAGTATAAGGAAAACAAGAGTAACTACTACTGAGAATACCTTATCAAAAATACAGGATGGAGGTTGGGCACTGTGGCTGAAGCCTGTAATCTTAGCGGTTTGAGAGGCTGAAGTGGAAGGAGCAGTTGAGGCCAGGAGTTGGAGACCAGCCTGAGCAACACAGCAAAACTACTTCTGTATAATAACGAAAAAAAAGAAAAATTAGCTGGGTGATCACTTGAGCCCACGAGTATGAGGTTGCAGTAAACTGTGATGACACTACCACAGTCAATCCCAGGCAAAACAATGAGATCCTGTTTCAAAAAAAAAAAAAAAAAAGCAGGTGCAGAAAACCCACATTTAATATAAGATTAAAATGATTTTAGTAGGCCAGGTCTGGTGGCTCACACCTGTAATCCTAGCTCTCTGGAAGGCCTAAGCAGGAGGATCCCTTGCTCAGGAGTTTGAAACAAGCCTGAGAAAGAACAAGATCCTGTCTCTACTACAAATAGGAAAAAAAAAAAAAATAGCCGAGCAAAGAAAACTAGAAACAAAAAATTAGCCAGGTGTGGTGGCTAGTGCCTATAGTCCCAGCTACACGGAAGGTTGCGGCAGGAGGATCACTTGAGCCCAAGAGTATATAAATATATATACATATATAAAATTTTAGAGAAAGTAGTAAATACAGAAGGTAAGCAAGAGGTGCCAACTATGCATAAAAGGAAGCTACAAATAAGAAAACCAAAATGAGAGAACAAATGTGCCATTATGTAGTCTTGTATGTTTAAGAGAACTTAGTCTTTTATAATATTAATAACTGCCTTGTAATTCAAATTTAAAATGTGTAATTGAATAATTGATTTTACATTATACTTTACCTTAAAATATTTTTAAATGTATTCATGGATCTGCAACATGTAAGAGAACTTTAGGTTCACAATATTTATAAATTCTATTTATTTACATTTACAAGAATTATTTAGGAACTTAGAAAAATTTTAAATCAGAAAGTTGAATTCTAAAGAACAAATAAAATGTATTAGATATGTAAATTCTGCCACTGTATTTAAATGGAAGTTTTGAAGTTGGTTTGCTGATGAGAAAAAAATAGTCAACATCAAAGTTTGTTAAAATATGCTAGGCTCTGGCATAGTCAAGATTTGCAAGCTGAATTTAAAAGCTAAAACAGAGGTCAGGTTTTGAAACTGAAACTTTCACATATTGAATACTAATTCCACCCTTGAGGAAAACAAAAAGCTTGCATCAGTAAGCTTATGGGATTTAAGTTCTTGGGACATAATTACATCGGGGAAATTATAAATGTGACTTGTCTGGGAGGCTTTCTAGGAAGGTGGTCACTTGTCTTTGTCATTAAAATAAGAAAAAGAGCACTTGTGCATTGTAGAAGTACCCCCCAATACACCTCCCCATAATTTCCTATAATAAGTTGTTCTGTGAAAAATACCTATTGCTTAGAAGAAGGGCCTTAGCTTTCATTTTGCACTGGAGAGGTAGTGCACGATAGAGAAAGCTAAGTTCAGAACATTGAGGCCAGAGGCTACAAGTCTGCATCATTAGCACTTCAATGGATCACTCTAGACTCATAATTAGCATCAATTTGAATGATGTCTGCCCTGCCCTCCTCTCTGTGAGCAGCTGCTCCACTTTCCCTTTTTTAGAACATGAAAGGGACAACTACTTCTTCAAGAGATGTGCTGATTGGGGGAGCCAGAGTATAATCCCACAGCACCAACCTTGTGAGGGAGAAGTAATAACTTACTTTTTACGGAGAAGGCTATATTCTCACACACACCCACATCTCCACATAGATACTAATACTTCAGTATATAAACATGCTTATTTTCCTTAATCCAGGAAGTAAAATGTTGATTTACAAAAAGTGACTTTAAATCTAAAGATGAAACAAAGAGAAACAATATAGACTACTAAATCTGGGAAAACCTCCAAAGATTATTGATCCTTGCTCTGTCATTTGGTATTTATAGCACAAAATATATTAGATAAATTTCCCAATTTTACAACTAACACCCTGAGTCTAAGAAAGACATGCTTAACTTCCAGTTCAGTGTTTATTTTCATTTAAAAATTATAGAGCCAAAAGTAGGCATTTCTCTGAATATACCCGGATCAGATGACCAATAATATGTGTAATATCCTATTGGCTTTGCTCTCAGGAACCCTGTGTGGAGCATGTCTGAAGAAACTATACACTGTAACAACATCAGTTTCTTTCTCTTGTTTAACTAGACACCATTTCCATTAAATTTACAACTGTTCTGGTCTACTTTCCTGTTTCATGTATCATTGCCCTTATTTAATTTACCCTGATATAAAGAATTCAAAGTTGAAACCTGGCTGATAGGTGTGCCTGGGAGATGAAAATGTTTAGCATAATGTAAAGAAGTTGCCTTCTTTACCTCTGGGGAAAAATTGATTCTTTTTTCCAAATCTCTTCCTCCTGTCAGGAAGAACCAGGTATTTATCCACCTTAGATGGGTTTACCATCATTCAGTTGATTTCCCCTTGTGACAAGATCTACATCTGGCTGGTAACAGTCTAACCCACTGTGTCAAGAGCACAATGAGAATTCAAATCAGGCTGGCCATAGGGTTTTCAAATAGCAGACAAGGACAGAGAGCTTTGTCTTCTTCACAAAAGAAGCGCTGTTTCCACTCTTTATCCTATAAAGCAATTCCTGCAGGAGCTCTTTACAAGTGACTTTTCTTGAATTATGGCCTTTAAATTCATGTGTGAATGTGCACCAAGAAAGATTGTTCTCATATTTAGTGAGTGAAATTTTTAAGAACTTTGGGTGTCTGAGAAGTCTGCATATAAATAAGGTCATGAGTTGTTTCTTAGATTTTTGTGGCAGTGCTGTTTTAATCAAGTATGCTTCTTTATTCAATTCTCAAGCAAACCCTTATAGAGTAGATATGTAATCTTCAATTTAAATAGGCTAGAAATTCGAGGGACTTGGGCCAGGAAACCCTTTTAAGGACTCTGGAGATTTTTGCATAAGCTGGAAGCTGTTAAGGGAATCACAATTAGCTTCCTCAGTATATCAATTTAATATATTAGGATGTTAAAATAAAAGTGGAAAAATTAAAATTAAAACTAAAGTTAAACAAAGGCACACCAGAAGAGTCAGTAGGGAGTTTCTTTATTACAGACATTTTGCATTTTCTTAAAGTAGAATTTTTCATCTTAAGCTATATAAACTGGACTTTTAATGCTTAAGCTTTTATCTCATCCTAAGTGCTTTTCAGGAATATCCATTTTGTTTTTGAAGATCAATAGACCCTTCTCCCCCTACTAATTTCTCAACTTCAGTTCTTTCTCAGTCTCCTCAATCAAAGAAAAGATTTTTGAAAGTCAATTCTCTAGGTAGTTTGCAAAGCCTGCCATGATGAAATACAACAGGCTGGAAGCTGGAAGCACAAAATCAAGGCCTCTCTCCTGGCCTTGCAGACGATGGCCTTCCAGCTGTGTCCTTGCGTGGTCCTTTCTCTGTGCACATACAACCTGTGTGTTCAAATTTTGTCTTTTTACAAGACATCAGTCACATTAAATTTGAGCCCACTTTAATGGCCTCATTTTAACTTACCTCATATAGGGTAAGGTTCTGGGCTTGAGATTTCAACATAGGAATTTTGAGGGGGACAAAATTTAGCCCATAGCGTGGTCTCACTATAAATTCTAGGATATTTAAATGAATAAGACAATTGTTTCCTTTTATCAGCACTGCATATTCACAAAAATATGGTCAATAGTATTAGTAATTACTCTTACTTTAGTTGAAAAATCTATAACTTCAGTGAACATTATATTCTTTAATCCAACTTTTATTATATTATTGAATTTTTATCATTCTTCTACACAAATATCATTTATTTTTTATGAAATGGATTCTTAGTTTGCAAACATTTTGGTAGCCTACTTTTTCTATTCACATTACATTGAATTTTGCATTTTATTAAGTCTTTATAAATAGAATGTTCAATGGCAAACTTCATTAAACAGCATGTTCAATGGTTGCATTATATTTTATTATATACATTTAATATTAAATATTAAGTTTTATTCCAGTAAGGATTTTCATTGTTTCCAACTTTTATTAATGTAAATATTACTTGTATATACATATAATAAACATATTTTAAACATCTTTTTTTGACAAATTTATTGGAGTATTTACATTGCATGCCATTACTACATTTTAAGTGAATAATTAAATGATTTTTAGTAAATTTATCAATTTGTACAGCTATTCACATAAATCAGATTTAGAAGATTTCCTTCTCCCTAATAAGTCCCCTACTTCCCATCCCCAACTACATTTCAAGCATGCCGCTTCCCATCACAATACTCTCCACAACCCTCAACTGTGGATCTACCCCTACAACCCCTGAATCCCTGGTGGACACCACCACCATTTGAGCACCGTAGTGTTAATCAGTCAGTACCAATTTGATGGCGAGTACATGTGGAGCCCATTCTTCGGGTCTTGTGTCACCTCACTTTGAATAATGGGCTCGAGCTCAATCCAGGATAATATAAGCAGTGCTAGCTCACTGTCGTTTCTAAAAATTGAGTAGTATTCCATTGTAAACATATACCAAATTTTAATAATCCACTCATGAGTTGACCGGCACTTGGGTTGTTTCCACGACCTAGTAATAGTGAATTGCGCTGCCATAAACATTTGTGTGCAGATGTCTTTATCATAGAATGTCTTATGCTCTTTGGGGTAGATGCTTAATGATGCTATTGTTGGATCAATTGGTATTTCTATTTTTAGTTCTTTGAGAAACCTTCAAATTCTTTTCCACAGAGGTTGCACAGAGGTTGCAGTCCCTCCAGCAGTGTAAAAGTGTTCCTGTCTCTCCACATCCTTGCCAGCATTTGTTGTTTTGGGATTTTTTGATAGAGGCCAGTCTCACTGGGGTTAGATGGTATCTCATTGTGGTTTTGATTTGCATTTCTGTAATGCTTAGAGATGATGAACATTTTTTATATGTTTTTTGGCCATTATTCTGTCATATATTTTCAAATATATACCACATTTTCTTAATCCACTCATGAACTGATGGACCCTTATGTTCTGATTCCACATCTGTGTGAATTGTGCTGTGATAAACATTTGAGTTCAGGTTTCTTTTTTGATGTTGTTGTTAATATGGCTGATTCATCTCTTGGGAAAAAATACATGGCCTTGGGGTGAGACAGACCTGGGTTCAAATCCTGATTCTTCTGCTCGTTAGTTATATTCCTTAGGCAAAGGTATTTAGCCTTCAGAGCCTTAGTTTCCCCATCTGTAAAATGAGGATAATAAACCTTACATCACAGAGTTGTAAAGAGCATTAAAGAGAATGATACAAAAATTGTTTAATAAAATATTTTGTTCCTTTCCTCATTCACTTGACCTTGGGCTTCTAATTTTTCTTTTAATACCCATTTAAGTAGACTTACCTCCAACTTTGACAATAAAACACCGAATAGGTACAATTTAAAAAAATGCTCACATTTAAGTGATCACATATAGTTACGTGGTCTCCTATGTGCCTCCACATAAATCTGAGGCTACTGTAGACATCCTCATTTTACAGACAAGGAGAGTAAGGGTTAAGTGAAGATCAGTGTCTTAAATCCACAGTAAGGAAGTGCCCGAGCTGGGGTTCAACATGGTACTCTGAGCATTCTCTTTCTTCTTTTCACCTGCTCCCCGGCTCTCCCATACTCAGCAGGGAGAGCAGACACATGTGATGAAAAATGACTGGAATAGGTTTCCATTATCGAGAGAGAGTGAGCCAGAAAATCCACCTGGATGATGGAGATGACACTGGGCGTTTGAAAGGTTAGAACTGTCCACTGGGGTCTCTGCCTTATTTGAAACTGTTGGGGAAAAGAGCTCGAAAGAAACAATTATTCCACATTAAAAATCTTCTGTTCTTAGTGGGGAGAAAGGACGAGAGAACTCCCTGTCATTTTTATCACTTGAGAAAGATTGCTTTTAATTACATTTGGTTGAGTATAGATGAGTTAAAGCACCAGGTAGAATGCAGACTTGGCAGCTTCCAGGTCAGTCCATAGAGATCTCTTAGAAGTTGCCAGCCCTTGCTGTTCCTGTTTTTCCCCTCCGTCCCACCCTGCAGATGCAAGCTACTCCGTAGGCTTCTGGGAAAATGCCTGGCAGGATGGCTGTAACATTCTGCGTGGATTTTAAAGCCCCCATCTTCTCTACGGGACTTTGCAACTGTAAGATTTTTGAGGGCAGATTTCCAGCTCCATTTTCTTATAGACAAAAGAGGCATGCAGGTAGAATGGTCTGTTCTACCAGAGATAGACATATTGGGAACATAGGTAGACAGTTTCCCTGGCAACATTATCCACCTGAAAGTCTAGTCCTCCGCTCATTTTAACAGTCATGCATGATGCTGTGAGGAGACCTGGAGATACAGAGTATAAAATTGGAAGTGTTATTGCCTTTACTCCAAAATAGAGGTTGAAAAACCTAAGAGAATCCACAGCATTCTACTCATTAGTATTTCTAACACTTTCTCGTCTATTTCCTGCTCCATTTCAGAAAACTGTGGTGTCATATTAGAGTATAAAGCCACAAATAGCAAGGATTTCCACGGCAGACACATATTTTTGAATATTTTTAAAATCTCTGGGTTTTACTCACAAACATTGAGCATTCTCAGTTTTCTTAGTAAACTCTGTGTGGCTTAGGGTGGGGGAGGTAAAGTATCAGTGATTGCTGCAGTAAAGTATTGCCTTAATTTAGAGTTCAAGACATCCCATCCCATCAGATCCATCTATCTGGACTGGGCACACCAAGGATTTGAAAGTTTGAAAACATGAGCTCTCATCTCTCTTTTCTTCTTCCAGATCTGGTAACTTGGGTTGGAATTTGGGCTGCCATTTTCCATTTTGATATTTATATTTCTTATAAATCTTGGTTGGCCAATAAGGTTGGGGCTATTTCTTAACATGACCTGAAGCTATATTTGAAGAATACATTACAGATTTGCAGACAACATTCCTGGTCCTGTAATTACCTTGTCATGGTAGTATGTTTCTATTCATCTGACTTACTATATTACTATCTTTGCGTACAAAAGCTAACAGTGGTTTCCAAGGCCATATGCAGAGCTAATTTAGTCAACTTCCAAAAGTTTGTCAAGTTTGAGAAAAATACACTGTATCCATGAGGTCTATGTTTTGGGGAGGGGAAGTTGGCATTCATCTATATTCTGGAAAGGCTGTGTTGAAAGTCATTTTGAGAAGACCATTGGCCACATATCCTAGACATCATGGATTTATCCACAATCAATTCCTCATGGCTGTTGCTTCCTTGCTAACTGACAAGCCCAGGGCCAGAGGGAGCCAGAGTTCTTATAGATGGTATTCCTCTTATAAGTTTGTAAACAGCATGCTGGGCTAGCCTGGATTGCTGCGTACAGCTTGCACCAACATCATGATTTATGGACTTAGTCTCTGGATGATATTTTGTTTTCAATCCTTGCATATTTTGGCAAGAGAGATTTTGATGTTTTGTATGTGAATATAGTCTATCAATTGTAGCCCTCTGTAATATCCAGAATTTATAGAATGAATGGTAGTCAGCTATAGGCATTGTAAACTAAATTAAGGACTTGTGACTCCCAGCTGTGACATGGGCACTGGCCTCAGGCTCTCTGTCAGTACCAAATTCTATCTGATTGAGCAGGTGAGTTAAAACACCAGGTAGGATGCAGGTGTGGCACTCCAGGTCACAGTCTATTGTGGCCTGGCTCAAGGCTGATAAGCCACTATCCAGATAAAACAGATCTATTTATATAATATTTAATATAAACTCACCTGCCCCAGGGTATTTTTCAGGTTTTTTTTGTTGCAACTGATACCTGCCCTCTTGCATCCCCTACTCAGACAAACAAACAAACAAACAAAAAAACCACTCAAAAAACCTTAAGTGAATTTTAAGCTTATGCAACAACTAGGGAATCTGGGGGTCATTTTAGCTTTTTGTCATAGTGGGGGCTGTGATTGTCCAGACTGGGTCACGCCCCACTTCTGTGACCAGTGTCCAAGTCTGTGAGGAGGAGAAGTCATGCGGGCGGGGGTTGGGGGGGTGGGGGTGGGGTTTCGAGCAGCCTAGAAGGACACTTACATAGTCCATCATATCCGGTCAGCCTGGAGCCTCCAGATGCAGGCTGGGGATATTTCCCTCCCTGTAGCTGGCTACAGAAACCATGGCAACATTGTTCTTTTCCCTCTTCCTGGGTTGGTTCCTTGTCAGTTTTTTTTTTTTTTAAATGATGTAATATCTTCTAAAATTCAATGCACCTTGAAGAGTGAAAGCAACACCAGATTGCAGTTTGAGCTGGGCCCTGGGGCTTGGATGTCTGGGAACATTTTGAGAACTGAGGCTGGCTCAGAGTGCTTGGAGGCTGCTTTAACTTTCCTCTGCTCTTCCACCATATGCTGGCTGTAGTTTGCTTTCCCTGACTCCTCTGGGCACTGTGAAGATCAACAAATTAATGTTGCAGCTTCTTTAACAACCTTATGTCTAAGGGATTCAATACTTCACAACAATGCTTTGCTTTGCGTTCTTTCATGTGTAATTCTAAAATGGAGATCGTTCCTGTTTTAATTCTAAAACGTTAAAGCTGTTCCCCTCCACCTCTTTGTTTTTTCTTGCTGCTTCTTTTAAAAATACACCATGTACTTAGGTGGTGTTAATTTTGGTAATATTGCATAGCTTTGAGCACACAGTTCAGGTCACCTGAAATTCTCCCCAGTCCCATTCTTTGTTCTGAATTTCAGATCCCCTGTGTCTGATGTATTATTCACTGTGATTCTCACAGAACAAGATGCATTATTTACAAGGTGGTAGGATTTCGGAAATTCTACGAGCTTTCTTATAAGTTTGTAAACAGCATGCTGGGCTAGACTGGATTGCTGAGTACAGCTTGCACCAATATCATGATGTATGGACTTCTTTATTCTCTGGATGATATTTTGTTTCCAATCCTTGTATATTCTGGCAAGAGGAATTTTGATGCTTTGTATATTAATATAATACATCAATTCTAGCCCTCTGTAATATCTAGAATTTATAGAATTAATGGTAGTCAACTATAGGCATCAGAAACTAAAGCAAGGATTATGTGCAGTGCCTGGAATTTGTGGAGGTGAACGCAGTCTCCAGAAAAGTATGCAAGAGTTTATATATCATACGAGGGCAGTAGGTTGATGCATCCCAAAGTGAGTTTCTGGGCACTTTTGTTTTTATTACCTTGTCAAAAAAAAAAAAATTGATTCTGGAACCTTTTTTTAAGGCTTGCATTCTTTGTCCCTGGACTGTAATGTGGCTAAGACTGAGATATCAGTGCTCATGCTAATTCCAGTAATAATTTAGCTTTCTACAGCCGCTGGTGTGCTGGTAAATGTTTAACATTTGCTCTTGTTGGGAGAGGGGAGGGGTGGCAGCTATGGTTTATAGCATTTGCCCATTTCTGTGGTGTAAATATTATCATGTGGCTGATTTCAAGCTGTCAATTTGATGTCATTCCATGCAGTGCTGGGAGAGGGGTCCTCTGATTTATAGTGTTTGCAAGTTTCCATTGTAAGGTTTACCATTTCCATGGTATAAATATTTTGAACTAACTTGCAAAATTCTTGAAACTTTGACAATTGATTCCTGCAAGCCCATGTGAGCCCGCTTCCCCACGGCTAGCTGTGCCTCCACGTTTCTGGATGACAAAGCTCCCGACATTGCGTTAGAGGTCCTTAATCAGTAGCTCTCAAACCTTACTATGCGTCAACATCAACAACAGGGCTTATTGAAGCACAAATTGCTGGGCTCATGCCCAGAGATTCTGATTCAGACTCTTTCCTATGTTTTCAATATGGGAAATGATGAAAGAGAAACTGCTCTTATTAAAGTGTGGAAGAGGGTTAATAGGGCTGGGGAGGAGCCTGAGAGTTTTCTTTTCCAACAAATTCCCAGGTGGTGAAATGTTGCTGGTCTGGGGACCATGCTTTGAGGACCACTGCCTTTAAATCACTCCTCACACCTACCCGAGATGAGATGAATTCCAGACTATTATGAAGGTGTTGAGCCTGTTGATAATCGTTCCCCTTGTGCAGAGAAAAAGGGAATGAGGCAGAGATTCAGGTCGGTCATGAAAGAGGAGATGTTAAAAGATGTGCCATTCACGTGTTAACATTTGGGTTGTTTCTAATTTCTTTTTCTTTGTGTATTTTTTAATGAATTCTTACATATTTTTCAAAATAGTACCATTGGAAATTCTTTGAAGTTTGGGATGAGGGTGGATTGTGCAAAGCTTCAGACAGTGAGCTCACCTGAAAGCTAGCAGATGAGTTACAAATTCTGGGCATTTTTTTCCCCTTTCTTCTGGTGTCAATATTCCAGTAAGGCGACCTTCCCGGTAGTCGCCTGGTAGGGAGCACATTCTTTTCCAATGCACCTGTTTACTGGAGGGATCGTTCTTTGAGTTCTAGCTTTATGGGGCAAGTCCAGCATAAAACCTTGGGTGTTCCTAAACATGGTCTCTTGAGTTCAGCAAGAACATGGAAACCAATGGTCAGTTTCAATAGATTTAATAATTGCCCTTATGTGGTTAAAAGCTGGATTCAGTGTTCTACCTGCATTCACTTAGGTTTTAACCTCAGTGTTATTTATTTTATTGCTTGCTTATCTCTGCATAAGAAAATTTTTAAAGTATTCACCTGCATTTTGGTTATTTTTAGTGGGTGGGTCATTTAGTTTATTCCCCATGTTCCTAGAAATGGAACTTCCTTTCCACTAGGCTGCGATTCAATTAGATCTAAATTAAAATAAGGTAAATTGAATACATGTAGCATAATAGGAAAAGCTGGGAGACCAGCATTGTAGTTTAGTATATTTACAGCTTTGGTAGTTGGGTGTGAAGAAACTATGCCCTCTTTCTGGAACTCAGTTTCCTTATTTGTAACAGGACAGGGTTGGCTTGAATCACTTCTGAGACTTTGAGATTCTTTGATGATTGCTGTGTTCTGGAGGTGATTATCAGAGTTTCCTCCAACCTAATTTCTGTTATCATGATGACCTTTTAAACAGTCCATGTTCAAGTTACTTCAACATCTCAGCTAGTGTAATCAGAGGGATGCTGAACGGTGCCTTGTTGAATATTCTCCAGGTGGAGTTCTGATTGTTAAGAGTAAAATGATTCAGTATAACTTGAGAGAATCATTCAGGCAGGAGAGAGTCCAATCATCTCAAGGGCTTTGTTAGTAGTGTATCTAAGAGTAGCATCCCCAGCGCTGCAAGTGAAATTCACTGCACGCAGATTCAGAAGGCTGACAGCCATCATGGGTGTATTCATTGGCTCTGGTCTATGTGTTCATGTGTTTTTTGGCATCTGTGAGTAATACAGGATGCTGCCATTTTCCCAAAGTGAATGTTTTCCCTACCTGTCTCAGAGAACAATACACTTGTTTAAAAAGCAGTAATTGTCTGCTCACACAGTAAACAACATCCATGCTGAAAATGGTACAGGGCATTGTGTGATTCTGCATCCTGAATCAGAAGGTGCTAAGAAATGATCCCGTCAACTGATAACATTAACTTTTACAGCTGCAGACCATTTTGTTTTTTCCTAGAAAAAAAGAGGTGGAATCCCAATAGACAAAACATACTAAATTAACATTTTAATAGCATAAACATACCCAAGTTTTGTAACATTTGTTTAGTATAATGAGGAAGGGAAAATCTTACCAACTACTAATTCAACTTCACCTCCCCAAACACATTCTTGGCCACTGAATCTCTGACTTCCAGAGAGGCTGAGATTTACAAAGACCACATCTGCTCCTCCCCTAATTATGTGAATTATTTTTCCAAATGTCTTGAGGTCTCAAAAATTACTTTTTACCGACTGAACCCCCCCCCATTTTTATTATGGACAGGATCCTCCCAGAGAGCAAGTGGGAGTTAGAGTTTTGTTACCTTATGTAACAAAGGTGAATTTGTTATGTTGAATTTACCTTATGTATGATCTGACCTCATGTTGAATTTACCTTATGTATGATCTGACCGGGAACACCGAGAAACACCTTCGATTACGAGTGAGTGAACCCTATGAGCCATGACTAGTGCAACTTGTAGGTTATGTGCAGAGGGAAATCATCCCATCAAAACATGACCACGTGAACCAGTGAGCCCGCTTGCCTCCTCAGAACCTCTGGAATCTAAAATATCCCACTTAATTGAAGAAGAGGTTTAATGGATTTTTTTCCTCAGCTGCCTCCTATACCTTGCCCTTTGCCCCAAATGCCCGGGAAGCGTGGATTCTTCAAAGGGGGTCAAAGTAGAGTGCTAAACTGGGTTCTACTCCCATATTTATGAAAGATGAACCTCCAGAGATTTGTCAAGCTTTGTACTGTCATGTTTAACTCTGTGAAACCGAGAATGAATTCTAGTGTCATAACCTTGTCAGAATTTCCATCTCAGAACCTAACCAGGATTTTAATGTTACAACTGTAGGGTTTAAGGCATCCAAGTTAAGACACAAGACAAAAGAAATAAGGCAGACGGAACCCAAAATATTATTTTATTACTGCTAAAGTCAGGTGGGGAAGAAAATGCTGTAGGCATTTGGACTTGGTAATGCTCCACCCCAGAATAAGGCAGCCTTCCCTCCCTGGCATAGGATGTCTTCTGTGTCTGAGAGAGGGAGAGAGGCTGAGGACTGCAGTCCAGTGAATTCCTGCATCTGGAGGGAAACCTCAGATAGTGGGGCTCCCACTGATCAGTAAGCCAGGCAAAACTCTGTCTTACAGAACTTTTGTGTTCTAATGGGACACAGTATCATAAATCAACCTGAATTCCGGTATGAAAACCCAGCCCAGATTCTGTAGTTATAAATGCATTTTGAAAGGAGAACCTAACGATTGAGAACTCAGAGCAGATTAAATAGTTTCAATGACAATTAGAGAATGTTAGGCAAATAACAGTGAGAGCTCTTACTGTGTATCCACAGTAGAGGATACACAGTTTAGGCCCATGGTGTTATTGGTCAGGAACCGGTGAATTTTCTTTCGTTTCCTTTCTTTTTATTTTTTTTGGAGTGGGTGGAGGAAGAGTTCTGATCCATGTATTAAGAAATGCTTGTCTTTTGCAGTCAGTTAAAAATCAATTCCTTAAGTCAGCTTCCTTGAGTACCTCTTTCCCTCCCATCGCCCCATGACGTCATGTCTCCACCGTATGTGCTCATAGCAGCTTATTTCCCCCTTGCAACTTTTGTCACTCGCATTCATTATAGAACGCATTACTTCGCCTCTGTGTTCCCTCCTAGGCTCTAAATTCTTTGAGGGCAGTTTTAATATTTGAAATTTATCCCGTTTGATGTTTTTCACCAGCATCATGCCTTGTGCTCAACAAAAGTATTTATTTGGTCTTATTTCTGGTTGTCAGAATAGCACATAACCCAGCGTCCTGGATTGGAGTCCCTGAAAACAGACTCTGGGATGGGGAGTTGCATGCAGGAAGTTTACTGAGCACGCTCCAGTACTCTTCCTGACCGTTTTAATGATAGGATTGGGCAGAAGAAGTAGCTGTCCTGAAAGGTAGTTTGCAGTTGCAGTTGAGGCCGGTGAACCTATCTTTAGGGGATCCCTGGGGCTGGGGTGTCCATTTAGAGGGGAGTGGCTCTGGGTGAGGCAGTGCCCTGCAGCTGGGGCAGTTGGCAGTGAGAGTTGCAGCTGGGAGCTGACAGCACCCGACATTCCCAGCAGCTGGAGGACGGGGCCAAGAACCTGCAGAGGGGACCTCGGCGGGCCCCATGGTGTTCACTACATACAATTGCCTTTTCCAAATCGATCAGACTGCCGTGCAGCTAGTAACAATTGTGTAGACTGAAATCAAGATTTTTAGCCTCTCATGGTCTTTCCACTCTGGTGGCTCAAAGTCATATTTTGCCCAGTAAGCATCTCTAATCATGTTGGATGCCTAATGTGTCCTTAAATCATTTAAAAAAAATGCTTATTCCAGACACCTGTCTTTTGATTCTCTGTCGGGGTGGCAGATAAAGACGAATAGGTTGTACACATAGATTTACACACTAACAGATAATACTTAAACAACATTTGCTGATTGTTGGGCACTGTTCTAATCCCTATGCATAAATTAATTCATTTATTCCCCCAAGAACACTACATGGTAGATATTGTTTCATTTGTATAGATGAGGAAACCGAGGCACAAATATTTAACTAATTTGCTTAAGTTGACAGAACAAGTAAGAGTATGACCAGAATTTAGACTCAAAGAGTCTGGCTCAAGCATCTGTTTTCTCAATCTTTTGGGGGGAAAAAATCTGTCTCTCTCTTTGGTTTATTGTACTTTGATTTCTTGTGTATTTATTGTGGGTGGGGGAGAAGGGATATTTCGCCTTTGCCCTGGAGGGTTCACTGAAAGATCAACTCAAAATAAAGCAGATTAATAAGAGAAAGAGATTACAAAATTGCCTACCATGTGCACTAGGAGAGTCATAGAGGGGTGATTACACACCATTCTGATGGGGCTCAGTTTACATACCCTCATTTTAGAGGGGAAGGAGGGGTGAGGAATATAGGTCGTTCTGTCGAGTGGCAGTAAATGGTTAGTAGGGAGGATGAGTAGCTACTTGGGAGAATGAATGGATAGGAGGAAATAGATTGACTCAAGCGATTCTCTTTGGAAATTAAATTAACCTGAAAGACAGGTATTAGCTTTAAAATGGGTTTGGGCCAGGTGTGGTTGCATTCCTGATCTTTTTCCCTGCAAATATATTTGAGATAACATGAAGGGAAAGGGAAGTCAATTGTTCCTCTTGATGGGTCTGGTTTTTTTATGAAGAATGAGGCAAAACCCTTTCCAACGCCTGTTGATTTGTAAGGGCCTTTCATTCAAAATACTCTTTATAGCAAGGAGTCATTTTGGGGTGAAATTTCCCGAGCTCCTTTGGTACTTTGTGCCAGGCACTGAGGTAAGCATTGTGCTTGCCTTATCTTATTTTCCCTACCATGATCCTTTGCGGTAGTTTCAAATATTATCCCCATTTTAGAGATGAAGAAACTGATGCCCAGCAAGTTCTTAACTTGCCCAGTCCACACAGGTAGGAAGTGGTAGAACTAGGATTTAAATCCAGATCTATCTTACTTCACAGTCTACATTTCTAGCTAATATTTCCAGGGTTCTAGTTTGTATCTTTTGATAAGAGTGACGGAAGAACCTCATGGCGACACTATGAAGTTCATGTAAGGCAAAATGAAGTGGGATTTTGGCTGTGTATGTAGCAGGTTGGGGCCCTGAAGTGTTCTTGTTTTCATAGATCTCAACCAAAGTGACTTTCTTTAAGAAGAAAAAATTCACAAGAAGGAAACGAATGTTTATTAAACATTTAATATGTACGTGATATCTTCACATATATCTTATCTGCAGTGATAAATAATAGATGCTAATTCTGGTGATATGAAAATATTGAATACATGTTCCCCAACGGGCATGGCTTATTGCCAGGATGCCAAAAGTTTCCTTCTTCAGCAGGGGCAGGGGAGGGAAACAGTATACCCTTCATCGAGGAATGGAGGTTTATTCTGGGATTTTGCTAACAGGGCCGCAGGAGGATTGAATGTTGATTCCTAGACTGAAATCTTTATAAAACTAGACCTGAAACCACTGAGCTATTCACTGGTTTTGAAAAAAGAATCTAAGGATCAAAACAAGTTCCTCTCGAGATCCTGGTCAGACACTGTATAAATATTTTAATTTTGTTCAGAACTTCAGAACATCAGATTTGAGCAAAGGATTAAAAAAAAAACTTGTTCTGTTATGGCCTTCCCTTACAAAGAAAGACGAAGGTGGAGTGCCTCTCCTGGTTTGTGAGACCAGCTGAGAACCTGCTGGATTCCTTTGCCTGGTGTTTTGGACAGGAATGACCGGTTAGGTTATTTACATGCGTGCAAAAAAGGGGAGCTGAGGAGGATTTTTTGATCGGGCCTGGCAGGGTTCAGTTCAGGGAGTGACTTTTGTGCTGACATCAACTAGCAGTGATTTCAGGTTTATGACAGTCATCACATATAATGATGTGGAATGAGACCGAATTGTACCATAATAGCAATAAAAATCAACCTGGAAGGAGAGGGGCTTCCATCTGTTTTGCTTCTGCTCGGGGAGCTTGATTGTGGGCACTCAGGGCTGGTGATCTGACTGTGAAATATGAGATTTTGTGATTCCTCTTAAGTGAAAGATAGGGCCTCCTGGACTGCTGTGCTCACGAAGGACTCGGACGGTGATACCCGTTTCCTGGTGGACGTCAGCTGTCGCTCGCACAACCGACACTGACGGTTGTCTTGGGAGCTCAAGAGGGAGGCGAGAAAAGGCTTGAGCAGGCTAGAGCGAACCTGCTGATGCTAAAATAAAGTATCCATTGTGCAACCCAGGCCACTATTGCACTCTGTCTTTGTCCAATCAGAGCTTTTCTTATGTAGATATTTAAAGAATGATCCTCTCTATTTCTTACAGGGTCTTTCATACAATATTGTCCCCAGAGATGCTTTGCCTACCCCTGACAAAAACAAACCCATGGTTAAATGAGTTTGAAAAATATTATACAGATTGAGCACCTAAATCTGGAAATCGGAAATGCTCCAAAACCCAGAACTTTTTGAGTGCTGAGATGACACTCAAAGGAAATGCTCGTTGGATGGAACCTTTCAGATTTCACATTTTGGAATTTGAGATGCTCCAAGCATGATGCAAGTAGTCCAAAGTCTGAAAAAATTCAAAATCTGAAACACTTATGATCTCAAGCATTTTGAATGAGGGATATTAAACCTGTATATGACATTGCTGGGGCCAGAGTGTTTGTGTCCCCCAAAATTCATTTGTTGAAATTGTAACCCTCACAGTGATATATTGGGAGGAGATTAAGAAATGAGAGGGCACAGCCCTCACGAGTGGGGTTAGTGGCCTTATAAAAGAGGTTCCAGAGGGACCCCCTGCCCACTCTACCATGTGAGGGCACAGGAAGATGGCACCATCTCCGGACCAGACAGCCGGCCTCACCAGACACGGAATCTGCTGGCTCCTTGATCTTGGACTTCCCAGTCTCTAGAACTGTGAGAAATAAATTTCTGTTGTTGATAAGCCACCCAGTTTGTGGTATTTTGTTATAGCAGCCCAAACAGATGAAGATAGATGTCATCCCCTTTTCAGGTTAGCCTTGCACATAAATGCATTAGGGACCTCAAGTTCTGTACTGTGTCCGTCTGCTACATCTGTTTAACCGAGACTTTTTAAACACTTAGTTGAACAAGGAGAGTTTTGACCTGTTACCATCCTGTGGAGCTAGTGTTTTAGATATACCTTTTTTCTAATAACGTTTAGAAAACTGCCTCATTAACTGACAGTGCTAGAGTAGAGGAGATTTCCTTGTACAGGCAGGATATAAACATTGTTAAGCTTTCCCTGGGTTTTGGAATCTGACTCCTCGTCAGAGCTGGGAGGATCCTACCCTATGCTTGAATGTGGCCACTAGTCTCAGGGAAGCGTCGCCTACTCTGAGGTATTAGAGGCTCTCTGAGCTGGAAATGGTGTTCCCAAGGGAAGGTGCAGACACTTGCTTTTATCTATTGTTTTTTTAAGTCTCTTTTACCTCTAGGAAAGATGAGTGGCATGGTCAAAGGAGCATGTGGGCTGAGGAAGGGACTGTTTGTGCTACCTTTAGGCGTAGACAAGGGGTGCCAGAGGCACATCAAAGGGACAGCGTCTAGGAGAAGACTAAGACTCTGAAATCTTTGCTGTGGTTTTGTTGGTGTGATGGTTGATTTGGGATGCCAACTGGACTGGACGAAGGGATACTCAGATAGCCGGGAGAGTGTTGTTTACTCTCTCTGCTTCGGTAGGTATGGAGCCTGTGCCTCTGCTGCTGAAGGAGAAACCCAGGTGGTTTTGCTTTTGACTAGAACATTTGGGCTGCCCCAGGTGTGTCTGTGAGCATATTTCAGAAGAAGACTGGGTGTGAGTTGGTGGACTGAATGGGGAGGGGCCGCCCTCGGTGTGGGAGGGCAGCATCCCGTCGGCTGGGCACCAGATGGAACAAAAGGACAGAGGAGGTTGGAATTTTTGCTCTTTCCCGGAACTGGGATGCCCTTATTCTCGTGTTGGATGTCAGACCTCCGGGGTCTCTAGCCTTTGGACTCTGGGACTCAAACAAGTGGGCTTGGACCAAGAATCAGCTTCCCTGGTTCTGAGGCCTTTGGATTTTGGACTGAGCCATGTTACTGGCTTTTCTGGTTCTCCAGCTTGTAGGCAGCTCATCTTGGGACTTCTTAGCCTCTGCATTTGGGTGAGCCCATTCCCTTAAACCCTTTTTCATATACCTCTCTGTATACCCTATTGGTTCTATCTCTCTGGAGAACATTGACTGAAACAGTTGGTCAAGGATCCTTGAAGTTCTGCAGCAATTTAAGAAAACACAGAGGCCACCCAGGCTGGCTATAACATAGGAGACCTTATTGTCTTCTTCTAGACCAAGAGCCTGTGGCCTCATTCACAGTATGATACCTTAAGCCCATCTCAAGGGTTAACACATGTTCTTGGCCAAGTCTCACATAGTTCTCAGGAGAGTCTTCATTCCAGAATTTTATTGCACAGTCTTATCCCCATGTGAGGCCCCTAGTTGCACACCACGTGTATTAATCCGGAGGTTTTGATTCCTAGCAGCCAAGGTCCAACTCAAACTGCCTGAAGCCCAAAAGAAGAATCTAGGGGATTACATACAGAAAAGTTCAGGACTACTGTCTCAAACACAGCTAGATTCATAAACTCAAACAGCTTCTTCAAATCTGAAACTTTTAAAGCCTGATCAGGTTCTCTGAAGTCAGAGACCGCCCAAGGTCTAGAAATGCAGGCATAAGACCCAGGGTGCCCTCAAAGAGCTCTGATAGGTGCAAGATGGGAAGGAAACAGTGGACCCTGAGAGGTAGTTGTTACTGGGGGTGGGGGAGGAGGATGAAGCAGTACGTTAAGATCTGAGAAATAGCACCTAAGAGGGCTGCGGAGGGAACGGGGAGGGATGTGTCGAGGAAGTTTAATCACGTATGGAAATAAGACACGAAGCTCATGAAAAGCTGAAGTGCTGTGACAAAGGATACCAAGCAAAAAGCCTTCCTTGCAGCCTGATTTCTGCTTCCCCACATTCTTTGATCCTTGGCTGAAGGAGCCCAAGATTCAGAAAGAACACCCTGTGTAAAGAAATGTCTGTTGTAAAGAAACCTCTGCACTCAGAGGTTTAATATCATGTTATTGGGGAAAAACAGAGACTTCTCGTGTTAAAATAGAAATTGAAAGTGGTATCTGGGGCTTCACCAGCTTTGGTTAATAGTAGCAAGCTGCTGGAAGAATTGACAGTAAGACGATTTCTCTCATTCAGGGATGCTACGAGTGGCTTTACTAGAGAAACACTTTTCATCCCAGTATCTTGATCAGATCCATTTTACTTCCAGCTGTAAAGAGGCTGCAGAGTGTGTGCACCTGCCTGGTGTGTTCTGGTGAGAGCACATGTGGTCAGTCTCCTGCACAGTCTCTCTCTGCATTGTCCCTGGTGCTCCTGGAAGCTGCTTCCAGCCAGTGGCAGATAAACACGTGGAAGCCAATGCTTT
Organism: Lepilemur ruficaudatus; assembly: GCA_963574885.1. Lineage (NCBI taxonomy): Eukaryota > Metazoa > Chordata > Mammalia > Primates > Lepilemuridae > Lepilemur > Lepilemur ruficaudatus. The sequence continues at coordinate 71,681 of CAUYRT010053303.1, forward strand.
CATTGCATTCCTGGCGATGTGTTCCAGCAACCTCTGGACAGCCTGGCTTGCCTTTTATGCCAGAGTAATATTCGCTCATCTAAGAAATTAGGCTCAAAGTGAAAGGAGAAATGAGATGCAGCTGCCACGCAATGCTGACTCAAGAGTTTGTGTCCCCGACATGGGGAAGTCTCATTAGTGTTGTATTCTGCACAGCCAAGTTTGCTTAAAAAGAGCATCCGAGAGCTGGAAATGGCTTTCTGCTGGTTGGTTTCCATCATGGGAATTGAACCTGTTGTTCTTCTAAAATAAATATTTCCTGGGTGCCTGTTCTGCTTGCCAGGCAATAGGGACCCCGTGGTGTTCCAAACTCAGCGTGATCCCTGCCACGAGGAAGGAGTGTGTGGTTTCTTGGGGGCAGAGATGCCAGCCATGTGGTCGTACAATCAAATGTGAACCTCAACTGTGGCAAGCTCTACTTAGGGAAGGTTTGTGTGCCGTGAGAGCTGATAACGGGAGAATTGGGTCTAGTCAAGGAGGGTAGGACCTGAGGAAGTGGGGATCTAGCTGAGATTTTAAGGTGGGCAGGAGTTCCCTATGTGAAGAGGGGAAGCAAGAGAGTTCCAGGCAGAAGGAAGTGCTCGTTGGCTTTCCTACTACTAAGCAGCTTTGCCTGGCTCAACTCATAGGTGGCTAATTAAGATATGCCAAAGTTACTTCCCTGATTCCATAGGTCTACCTGTGCTCTATTATGTGCCCAGTGTGGATTCATTTGTGTTTTAATTGACGTATTTGGCTCATTCAGTCAGCAGTCCTCACTGAGAGCCAGTCACTGTGTAAGAATATTGAGATGGAAACACATCATCCTGGTCAGCACACCCAAAGCTGCCATTAATTGGGTTCCTCCTCGGGACACTGGCGGATCTGTGTGTGATTTCCAGATGTGCCTTTTATGAGGCCTGTGGCAAGAAACTTCCTCTCTCTGAGCCTTAGTTCCTAATCTGTTTAAAAATAAAAAGGCTAATGATGTTTGTTTAATCTGATTGTCGTAAAGATTAAGTGACATACTGTAATGGGTACCATGATTCCTGGAACGAAGTAGCCGCTTGATGAGCGCCCGTGGACTGAATTTTGGCATTTGTCTTGAACTCGTCCTGGGCTCTGGGGTTCAGCCTGGTCTTGGTTTATGTATGATTCATAAGGTTCTTCTTCAACTCTCTGCCTACCAATTCTTCTCCCTTATTATATCCAAAAACAGATATGTCACCTAATAACCTTCAGCAATTCCTTTTCTGGTAAAAACATTCATGCATTATTAAAGAGTCATTCATTTATATATTTCTAAAAATTGCATAATGGTTGGTCCAGCTATGTGCTGGGGAAAAAGCAAAAAAAAAAAAAAAAGTTTTTTCATACTGTTATAATCTATGAGTCTAAAAAAGGATTGATGTTTAGGGAACTCATGAAAGCTGCTAATTATTTTTTTACATTGACACCTGACAAAAGAATTGTATGTATAGCCCTGTCATCTTTCAATTTTGTATGTTATTTTAACTCAAATTCTTTTTTTTTTTTTTTTGAGACAATCTTGCTCTGTTGCCTGAGCTAGAGTGCCGCGTGGCGTCAGCCTCACTCACAGCAACCTCAAACTCCTGGGCTCAAGCGATACTCCTGCCTTAGCCTTCTGCTATACAGGGACTACAGGTGTGTGCCACCATGCCTGGATAATTTTTTTCTATTTTTAGTAGAGATGGGGTCTCACTCTTGCTGAGGCTGGTCTCTAACCCCTGAGCTCAAGTGATCCTCCTGCCTCGGCCTCCCAGAGTACTTAGGATTACAGGCGTGAGCCACCATGCCCAGCCTTAGCTCAAATTCTATCCAAATTTCTTTCTTTAAGTGTTGACTGTGACATCAGCACTGCCCGCAGGACAGCTATAATGCTTCGCTTTATTAGGGAATATGTTTGCATCAGTGATGGAACCATGTGTTTTGCTGTTCAATGCCTCCCAAACCTGAAATAGTGTTACGAAGACACTCACCTGCACAGCGCCCCACATCCCTTTGTGGTGTTTCAGAGAACTGAGGAAAACAAAAGAGACGAATGGGGTTGGCAAAACCTGGAGACATTCATTCTGATTGTCACAAGCGTAGGAGATGGGACATAACCAGCATGGAGGGGTAGAGGCCAGGGAAGCTGCTGAACGTGCCATGACATGCAGGACAATGTCTAGCGTTAAATGAAGTTTAGCCTAAAACTCCGTTCTTACGTACTTTAAGTTCAGCCTAAAGGCTTCTCAGTAGCTAGTGGGATGTGTAAACAGGCTGTAACTGACTCTTACGGCAATCACTGACTGAGTTTTGGCCAATCACAGGCAGCTGGGTGCTCAAACAGCGTTGGAATAAGGCAAATGCCAAGCTGCAACCAACCCGGCTGTTTGCGTCCCTCACGTCCTTTTGCCTACATCTCTTTCCTTTTTATGTCCATTCGTCGCCTGTGACCATGTGGCAGAGCCAGAATCTCACTGAACCTATTCTGGTTCGGGGGTTGCAGGACTAGAGAATAATTCTTTGGTCAGTTAAACTGTTTCATTTGTCTAAGGTTTTCCTTTCTTCACTAGTTACAGTGAATTATCCAGCCCAGCCCAAAATGTTACTGATGTCGAGGTTGAGAAAAACCCTGCCTACCGTGACAAACTTGCTCTTGTGTCAGGGTCTTTGTGTCGGATATTCCTTCTGCCTGCACGGTTTTTCTCTGTACCTCCTCCTGGCCAGCGCTCTGTGGATTTCCAGGTGAATGCCATCCTCTTTAGACAGTCTTCCCTGATGGCTCCACTTAACCTAAGCCTCTTCCTGCTACCCTGAGTTACCCTTTATCAAACCCCCCTCTTTTTATGTTTTCATAGCACTTTGCTCTGGGAATTATGAGTTGCTCAATAAAGACATTCACTTTATGAATCACGTATTTTGCTTTTCACAAAGCAAAGACGTTACAAATGCATTTGAATTTTTGATACGTCTTCTGTTTATTGCCATTTCTGTGAAGAAAAGCTTTCAAACACCAACCAAACCCTTTTCGACTCATTGAAAAATGCAAAATCATTGTGTGGCAGTAATTAATTTTTTCTTTTTTGCTTTCACCTAATTAAATTTGTGCAAAGAATGAGCAAAGGGTTTTTATCATCTGCAGGTGAAGCAAGTTTCTCACACCTGACTTCAATCACTCTGAGTAACTACTTCATTAGGGCAGAGGCAAGCCCAGTGACAGATCATTAATTTTCATGGATATAATCTGGGAAGCCAATTGTTTGTGGAAGGGGAGTCTGGCAAGACCGACATGAGTGTATTAGCACTTATTAAGAATGAACCGCAAGTCTGCTTGCATGCTGCCTCTGTCATGTTATAAATTATTAATAAATGTAACTGGCATAAAATACATGAATGACAATGTGTTGAGGAAGAGGAAGTAGATAGTATTTCTACCCTTTAACAGTCTGGGTCTTTTATATTCATGAATTTGAATTTTTTAGGACTAAAGGAAAGAACGAAAATGGAACCAAATCCAGGAACATCTGTAGTCTTTCTTGCTGTAATTTAACTCTGCGATTCTGAATAGGGTGAAAACTAAGATAATAGGTAACTAAGAGCCTGTGTATTCTAAGTTGAGAATGGGATACACTATACTCATATCCACCTGATAATTTTTAGACATAACTGTCTCATTCTTCAAAGACAGTCTTAAAATCAGAACAAAATTAGGATTATTAGCAAATCCTGCATTTCTCCAAAGTAACTAGTTTTGAAGGAGGGATCTTGCTGTCTCTGGATTTTTCTAAGCTTTCTAAAAAAAGAAAATCTGGAACCTGTCATTTTAGAGCTGGATGAACTTGGGCAATTTATGTGACCTATTCGAGTCCCAGCTTCTTTATAAAATGGCAGTAATAACAATTCCTCTCTCTAGAAGTATTGCAAGTATTACATGGGTCTTCATGGTGATTTAATGAGGTAATGCAAGTAAGCACTCAGCAGAGCACGGAGTAAGTAGGGAGCAAATGCCAATGAGAATTATTATTCAAGAAAGTTTGCATTAGTAAGAGCTGCTTGGGGTAGAACTCTAGTCACATCCTAAGAGTTTCCATTTCCATGGAAGCCACCAACGTGAATTTCCTTTGAGGCCTCTGTATAGACATAAATGAGTATCTCCTGGGAGCAGATCTGAAAGCTGTGAGTCAAGTCAATTTTGTTCTGCAAAGCTATGCGTTCACCCCACCTCAGCTAAGTTTCTTAGCTTTTAGAACTAAGGAGCCTGTCTCTGTGATGGTTAAGCTCTACCAGTGTGCTAATTTTACATTTTTTATTAACTATGGCTTATGAACATATTTCTGAAATATGATATTTATCTGAAAATATTTCATGCAAATAGTATGGTACTGAAAAATGTGCGAACACAGTGAGACAATTTAAAAATGAGTGGGGAGCTTCATCTGCTGGTGTTCAATCACAGAGTAAATTACATTTGTGTCTTTAGCATTCTACATGTATTGTTTGCCTGAGTCTCCACTGGAAAATATCCTATCCAGGTTAATAATAATCTTATCCTTCACTATAATTTTCCTCTGGACTCCTAGAGGTATGACACCATGAAAGAGTTTTCTCATTCAATGTATCTATTTTCCAATTTACTGGGATCTTCCATCCAGCTTCCTCCCCTGCTCTGTGTGAGCATTAATTCTTCTCTTTTTTCCCTAAAGAATACTTGTAAGATCAAGGTAGGATCTGATTTTGCAACATGACATTAACAATGGGAAAAACTCCCATTACGCTGTTCCCAGATTATTCAATTTAACTATTTTTTTTTTTTCTATTGTGCTGCTTGTATGTCAGGCACCAAGCTAAGGATTCAGAGGTCATGAGGTAACTCACATTCTAATAGAGGATTGTAAATAGATAGCTTTTACGGCACTATATTCTCCCCCTTGCATTTGTTTCCTGGAGTGACTATAAAAAAGTATTATGAACTGGGAGGCTTAAATGGCATATTTTCACAGTCTGACTGTTCTGGAGGCTGGATGTCTGTGATCTAGGTGTGGGCAGGGCCATGTTCCCTCTGAAGGTGCTAAGGGTGGATCTGTTCCAGGCCTCTCTCCTTGCTTCTGGTATTTTCTTGGCTTGTGGTAGTTCATCTACAATGTTTTCATGGTGTTGTCTCTATGGTCATGTCTGTCCCTGTGTCCAAATTTCCCCCTTTGTATAAGGACACCAGTGGTATGGGACGTTGTATGTGTGTGTATTGTAGGGCCCATCCCAGTGACCTCATTCTAGATTCATGACCTCTGTAAAGACCCTACCTCCAAATAATGTCACATTCTGACCTTAGGAGTTAGGACTCCAGTATGTCTTTTTGGGAGGGACACAACTCAACTCGTAACACCTCCGTGACTTGCAGGCATTGCTAATCCATTATGTACCCCTGTCTTACTGCAAATCTGCATATGGCCTCAGAAACCCTTGCTTGCAGTTGGGATATACATGCCATTTCTGATCAGACAGAGGATTCCTTTCTTGGACTCACATCTACCTGAGGTTTGGCATGGTGAGGCCAAGTCGTAGCTTAAGTTTTGTCTTTTATCCTTCTGTGCAGAGGAAGAAGTGATTTAGAAGAGCCAGATTCAGCTCTGTTCTCTGTATGAACAAATGGCTTGACTTTCTTGAGCTTTAGTTTCTGTCATTGAGAAAGTACGTGTTAAAACCTAAGAAAATTCTTGTGCAGATTACTTGAATTACCCCATATAAAAATATAGGTGCTTTGCAAGCAAATATGTAATACAAATCTCCCCCTTTTTCCTTCTTATCCTTCTGTATTCAGAAGGATAGTTACTGTTTTGGGGAGGGGGTGGGGTGAGGGAGGGAGAGGTGAACTATGGAAATGAGTAGTCTCTCATCCTATTTTAGAGACAGGGAAATCAAGAATCAGAGACTTATAAATGATTCTCTCCCCTCCCCCCCAAAAAGATCCAGACTCATACTCTGCCATAGTTTTTTGGTTGACTATCTTCAGAGAAATAGCCAATTTATTTTCATTTTGCCAGTTTATAGAGCAAAATTCTCAGTACTGAAAATAGGATGATGATGAAAGAGATTCTTGTAGGATTTGCTTATTGTAAAAGCTCTGCGGTTTGATATAAGATGCTTATACAGTAGTGCCCCAGACCTGTCGTTGGGTTTAATGTTGCTTCACATGGCTTTTTTTTGGTTATCTCTAACAGTAATTTTATTTCTAGCAGGCTCTATCTAACCTCCTTATGCTCATTAACACTATTTACATTTTATTCTTGACAGCTTAATGGTTGTACATAAAATTTATGTATTTTAAAAGGTTCATCTCAAATAACAAACATTTCTTATTGAAACAGTGATACTCTTATTATTGGTTTCATCTCTTATCAGATCTGATCTGACTTGACAGCTACTTTGGGAGGCATAGCTGGATGTGTTGACTAACTTGTAAACATAGGAACGTTTGCATCCAGTGGAGCTATATTACTTTTTATGAATCCATGTTTCCTTGCTGTTAACCAGAGGCTAAATATATTTGTGCCTGCAATTACAAAACTAGGAAAGCGGTGTTCATTTTGAAGCCCCAAAGCCGGTAAGAAAGCTGTGCCGTATAATCAGCAGGGATCAGATACATCCTTCCTGGTTACCCCGACCTGCAAAAGCCAACGAATGTGTTCGTTTGCCCTTACCATCTCCCCATTAAATGAGACTTCTGGTCAGATACAAAGTCGACTCTTATTGAGTCTTCAGATGCATCCTAACTAAAACTGAGGAAAAAAGAATTCCATCTGTGTTTTTTTTTTTTTTTTTTTTTTGAATGGCCTCAGAACAATGCTTTTGGAAAGATCGATGGCAATTTGGAGGAAGAACGCACAGCTGTGCGGCCAGCTGTGTTGTTGATCTTAAATCTGAATGCCCCTTCAGGTTCCATCTGGGACTGACATTTAGCTTGACCTTCTCAGGACAAGAGGTTAATTTCTGAAGTATTAGAGTTATGGAGATTAATTTGCAAAGCTGCCTTTAATTAAGATGCCTCTGGCTCTTGCATCTGGGCTGGAGACAGCAGACGTTAATGATGATAAGCCATTTTCTCCCAGGGATGACTAAGGTCTGTGGTTTTAAGTTTGACCAATTTCTTTGTGGATTGTGCTCCTTTTCTCCCCCACCCCATTCTCTTAGAGAAAGAATTGGTGACCTCTGTAAATATCAAGTTCCCTCTCACCTGAGATATAAAATGTATATAGTATGTATAATGAACACAATCCTTCTTTTTAGGTTTGGTATAATAATTACAACAAGAGCTTATTGTTGAGTCAGGCTCTATGGTAAGCCCATGGCATAAATTGTTTCATTTAATCTTTCCAGTGATCATATAAGATAGGTGCTCTTATCTCCATTTCGTGGATAACGAGGGAGATTAAATAACTAAGAGGAGGCCCCTGGTATAGAGATTTTCATTTAATTGAACTGTGTTGTGACCTGGGCATCTGTTTTTTTTTTTTTTTTAAGCTCCCCAGGTGATGCTAATGGGAAGCTGGTGTTGAGAATCACTGCTCTAAATAAGCAATTAGCCATAAAAGACATAAAACAGAAATGGTCTAATAGAAGAAGAAAGATAAAAGTTATGGAGTATGCCTAATGGTTGCAGGTCTTTTAAGGACTGGTGAGTCAGGTCTCAATCAATACTCACTGCCCATTCCCTTCTCAAAAAAAAAAAAAAAATGAGAAACTTCGGAGTTGGTTAGAGGGTATTGATGTTGAATTCATTAGCTAACTTCTAGAACCCTATTAATGTGGTCTAGTGCCTCTGACATGGGGTTACAAAGCTTCAGCGTTCCCATGACTTGTGATTTATTGTGCAACCAGAACACAGGTGGCCACGAGATGTCCCCATTAGTGGCCTGTCTTTGGGTCTGGCTGCAGAGCCTTTTCAGCTCTTCGGACTTGCCCAACCTCACTGTGTTTTCTTGGCATTATCAGGGTCTGAGGGGCTCAGAGGCAGCTGTGTTTTCTTCCTTCTATGCTTCTTCCCCTTTCCTTTCCTCCCCCTCCTATTTTTCCTCTTCCTCCCCAGGGGTGTTTTATCTAAGAAGTTAAGTTGGAGGGGATGGGTTTATAAAATAGAGTGGCATAAATGACAGCTCCATTGAATGGCTTTGTTTTCCAGGATGCAACAAGGAAACCACAGAGTTCAAAGAACAAAGATCTTTTGTCTTTATACTCATGCAACGGTTACAGGTTCTAGAGTTAGAATTCTTGCATTTCCCATCTTGAGACACATCCATAATATGTACCGCTAAAGTCTCTGTGTTTCTTTTGCTTATAGGAGAGATGCTGTTCTTAATAGTTGATTGTGGGGGGAAAAAGTTTCCTTTAATTTTAAATATTAAATTATTATGTAAAGTGGCTTTGATTATTTTAACTTACATTTCTGGCAATTGAATGAGCATTAGCACATTTGAAAAGTCCGAAGGGTTTCAAAAACCAAAAATAATAGGTTGAAGTAAAAAATGCTGATGTCAAGTTATGCCAAACAGATTAGAGACGAGTCAACATGTAATTTCCCTGAGCTTTCCATTTCCTATTTTATAAGCCTTCTCTCATAGCTCGTGCACTCCACTGTGTTTACAAAAGGCACTGTGTTGTGCTGTGATTCAGAAAAACACATCAACAACATCCTTTAGGACCTGTCCCTAAATGTTACAAAAAAAACCCAGGAGGATATGGGGAGACCATACGGAAACAGTACAAAGCCCTGGTGACCAGGGGACTTGGCCCTGGGACAGGGTTAAAGTATGACCTTCTCTTCACCTCTGTGTCTTTACCTATGGAATATTGGGGGAGAGGAAAGCAATGAGTTGGGCCAAATCAGGGGTTCTCAAAGTGTGATCCTAGGACCAACGGCATCAGCATTATCTGGGAATCTGTTAGCAACGTAAATGTCCACCCTACCCCAAACCTACTGAATCAGAAAACTGTAGGGCTGGGGCCTAGCTATCTGTGTTTTAACGAGCCCTCTTGGGGATTCTGATGCAGCTATGTTTTAAGAACTTCTGGGCATCTTTGTGTCTTATCTATGTCTAACATTCTAGCAGGTTTTCACTGATTTTAAAATGATTAAAGCTGATAGGTATTTTGATTATACAGAAAATGTTGCATCTCATTTAAATAAGTTGATACCATTTTGAACCTTGGTTATCATTATACGGGGTAAGCATGAACATGCAGCGGTCCCCAACCTTTTTGGCACCAGGGACCAGTTTCATGGAAGACAGTTTCTCCATGGACGAAGGTGGTGGGCAGTTGGTGTGGAGCTCAGGTGGTGATACACAGCCTGTTTCCTAACAAGTCATGGACCAGTACTGGGCCACAGCTTGGGGGTTGGAGACCACAGTGCCAATTGATACATGTTTCTAGTTGAGAATAATATAATGTCATCTAAACCTACCTAAAAATAAAATTCAAAAATGTTATAAATGGAAGGAACCTTGAAGTTACTTAGGTCAGTTATTTTTAGCTGCTATTTTACCATTGAGGAAACTGAGGCCCATCTGGCTTTGTGATCCTGACACAATCCTTTAGAAGAGAAAGAGGGGCTTGGGCCACAGGCGAGGAACAACCATTGCATTTCACTGTTTTGTGACTTACAAGCAGTGCCAGGGAGCTAGCAGAGAAACTAAATTGATTTTACACCTGTGTGCACACACAAAGCAGCAATTAGGAAACGGTATGTAGCAGATTTTGACATGTATGAAATTATAGAACCAATTACTTTTTACAAGTCAACTCATGACAGTCATTTCAAACAAAGCAGACCCTGGAATCTGTTCCTTAAGGATATGGTTGACAGAATGTCAGTGTATTTAAACCTCATTTCATTTTCCAGAGATAAGATTTGAGAGAGTGAGCTGGAAGAGTAGATTGAAGATGTTAATTTAAATTAAGGGTTTGCTATTTTAGGGTTGCTTCCTTTAAAAAAAATGTACAATCAGTTAAATAGCCTCTGCTCTCCAGTGGGTTGTAATGGAAAAGATGCTATTCTAAGTATTCAGAGATATAAGTGCTATTCTTGTTTCCTACTTCCTCTTATTATTTGCTACTATAGGTCCTTGAGAAAATCACAGAGCCCTCTGGACCTCAGTTGACCTACTATTAAATGGGCATATTAATATCTAGAGCTTCTCAACGCAGAGAATAAGACCAAGTGATACCTTGAAAAATCACACAAATAGGAAAAGAATGAAAGACACTGAATGTTGGTGGACTCATTCAGAAGTCGCCGAAAACGAGATATTCTTTGAAGCAGAAAGAGTAGTTAATTAAGATGAAATTTCATTTAGTTCTGCTTTGATCTTAGTTATTTCTTCTGCTAGGTTTGGAGTTGAATTGCTCTTCCTTTTCCAATTCCTTGAGACTGTTAGATTGTTGATATTTGCACTTTCTGCTTTTTGGATGTGAACATTTAATGCTATTAGTTTTCCCCTCAGGAATGCTTTTGCTGAGTCCCACAGATTTTGATAAATTGTGTCCCCATTATCATTAAGTTTGAAGGATGTTTTGATTTCTCTCTGTATTTCCTCCTTTACCCATAGACATGCAATAATAATTTAATTTTAATTAGTAAAACATTATTTAATTTAATGTTCAATTTCCATGATTTTGTGAAGTGGTGTGTATTTCTGTTGCAGTTGAACTTTAATTTTATACCACTGTGATCTGAGAAGATACATGGTATTATTTCTATTTTTTTGAATTTGTTGAGGTCTGATTTGTGGCCTAGTATGTGATCAATTTTGGAAAAAGTTCCATGAGCTGATGAGATGAATGTATATTTGGCTTTATTTGGGTGGAATGTACTGTAGAGGTCTGTCAAACCCTTTTGTTCTAGAGCCCTGTTTAAGTCCATTATTTCTCTGCTTATTTTCTGTTTAGAAGATCTGTCCAGTTCATTCAGTAGAATGTTGACATCTCCGGCTATTATGATGTTATTGTTTATCATGCTATTTAGATAAGACAGGGTTTGCTTTATGTATCTGGGTGCTCCTCAGTTGGGTGCATAAATATTAAGAATTGTTAAGTCTTCTTGTTGAATCTTCCCTTTCACCATTATATAGTGGCTGTCTTTGTCCTTTCTTACTTTTGTTATTTTAAAGGTTATGTTATCTGAAATAAGTATAGCTACCCCTGCTTTCTTTTGATTTCCATTTGCCTGGAGGATTGTTTTCCAACCCTTGACCTTTAGCCTGAAAGCATCTTTGTAGGTAAGATGTGTTTCGTGTAGATAGAAAAAACTAGGCTTGTGGATCTTTATCCACTCTGCCAGTCTATGTCTGTTTAGAGGACAATTCAAGCTATTCACATTTATTGAGAGGATTGAAATTTGAGGTAGATTTCCATTCATGTTTTTAGGTACATTCCTATTGTTTTGTTTTACACCTTGAGCCGTCTTGGAGACCAGGTTCTAGACTGTAACTCTTGAATTATTTTATTTTGGAGAGTGTCTAGTGTGCTGTTCTGTGTGTAATACCAGTCTGAGTACTTCCTGTAGAGCTGGTCTGGTCTTTGCAAATTCCATCAGAGTTTGCTTGTCTGGGAAGGTCTTTATTTCTCCCTCATGGATGAAACTTAATTTTGCTGGGTAGAGAATTCTAGGTTGTTCATTATTTTGTTTTAGAAGGTTAAGGATAGGCACCCAGTCCCTTCTGGCTTATAAAGTTTCGGTTGAGAAGTCTGCTGTTCGTCTGATAGGTTTTCTTTTGTAGGTTATTTGCTGCTTTCACCTCACTGCTTGGAGGATTGCTTTCGTGTTTACTTTGGTCAGCCTAATGACTATGTGACATAGTGATTGCCTTTTCACATTGTGTCTCCCAGGAGTTCTTTGTGCTTCTTGTATCTGGATGTCTAGAGTTCTGACTAGGCCAGGCATATTTTCCTCCAGTATTCCATGAAATAAGTTTTCCAGCACTTGTCTATTTTCTTCTTCTCGCTCAGGTATGCCAATGATGATTATATTGGGCTTCCTTACATAATCCCACATTTCATGTATGTTTTGGTCTTGTCTCTTGTTTCTGTGTTCTTTGTCTGAAGAAAAGAATTATAAATATAAATTACATAAATTTACATAAATTAAATTAGAAAAGAATAAAGATTTCAAAAAGTTTCTATCTTAAGAATCTAGAGGAAAGAAGACCAAATTAAACCCAAAGTAAAGGAAGAAAATAGTATAGATGTGAGGAAAAGTCATTAACATAGAAAATTGACTAATAGAGAAAATAAATAAAATTTTAAGATTTTTTTCTTTAAAAAGATCAATAAAGTTGACAACAAACAAATCTCTAGCCAGAGTGATCCAGAAATTAGAGAATGTTCAAGTTAGCAGTATCAGGAATGACCATGGGAATATCATCACATGTTCTAAAGACAGTAAAAGGATAGTAAAAAAATATCGTGACCAACCAATTGAATATCAACAAGTTTAACAGCTTAGATGAAATGGACAAAGTCTTTGAGAGACACATTTTTATCAAAAGTGATCCCAGGCTAAGTTGAATGGTCCTATATCAATTAAAGAAATTTGATTTGTAATTAAAACGATTCACTTACTAAATGCAATGTGGTATCCTCAGTTGGATACTCAGATAGAAAAAGGACATTAATAGGAATATTGGTGATGTCTGAATAGTCTGTAATTTAGTTAACAGTAATGTACCAGTGTTAATTTTTCAGTTTTTACAAATGTACCATGATTATATAAGATGTTAACCTTAGGGCAGTAGTTCTCCACTAGGGATAATTTTGTCCCTTGGGGACCATATGGCAATGTCTGGAGACATTTTTGGCTGTCACAACTTGGGGGGCAGAGAAGTGCTAGCAGCATCAAAGGTTGAACATCCTGTAATGCACAAGACAGTCCCCCCACCAGAAAGAATTATCCAGTCTGAAATATTAATTATATCAAGGGGGGAAAAACCCCCACATATTCAAAAAAAACTATGTGAAGGGCAAATGGGGATGCTGGATTTTCTTTGCAAATTTTTTGTAAATCTAAAATTATTCTAAAATGTTTATTTGAAAAAATGTTTCCCACAAAGAAAACTCCAGGTTCAGATTGATTCACTGGTTAATTCTATTGAACACTTAAGGAGTAAATAATATCAATTCTATGCAAACTTTCAAAACGTAGGCAGAGGGAATAGTTCCACTTGTTTTATGAGGCCAGGATGGACTTCCCTACTCTTTCTCTTCCCCACCCATCATTTCCTTTTTTCTATATCTTCCTCTAAATATGTGACCATTTTGCTTCACAGGAAGGCAAATCCGAATATGATTACAGAAAAGTGAAGGTAATCGATGGACTCCTTTTCCATTACGTCTTTATCATTTCATTTCTGAATTTAGCCTACCTAATACCTCTGCCTCTTTAATGGGATCTTGGACCTGGCATATGGGGTGTGGGCTGGGGGTCAGTGGTTTGGTGGGTTTATATAAAGACTCACAAAGGCAGGCACAGTCCTGCTCAATACGGCCATTAGCTCTGAGCAGGATACCATATACAACTAGATAACTTTTTCTCAATGCTTGTCTTCCTCAGCAAATCAATCAATATAGAATTGATACTATAGAGAAATAAAATTACCCAGTGCAGATCTTTGCAAACAGTATAATTGTACACCTGTTAATGTCTCTGTTGCCCCTGGAACATTTTCCTGTGTGTCTTTGGGAGGCATGTCATCGGTAGCCTCACCCACCCGTCAGAAAAGCCCATGGTTTGGGACAAGCAATTGCATGTAAACCTTTCCTTTCCCCTGCATCAATTCACCAATCAGAAATGCAGAGCAGTGGAAGGTTTGGCATCTTCACCAACCTGGAAAGTAGCAGTTTTCTCTGGGGACTTTGAGAGAGCATGGGTTAATGGGAGCATTTCATTATCTGGTGAAATCTTGGCATGCTTGGGGACCAATTAGGGAACTCTTGAAGTCATCCCTCTCACAACCTAACAATAACTTCAATTACAGTAATTTAGAAAATTGCATGCTTTAGTTAGATACTGTCCTCCTAACTTTTTATGAAATGTTTTCCCCTATTTTATTAAAAATCGACATTTCACTGAAACATACATATAATAGGATTGTGTTGTAAACAGATTCACGAAGTGTGGCTCAGTGTCATGGCTTAACCTGATCCCTGCGGTTTTCAGCTTATTCTCATTACACTCAGTGCTCAAGTTGTTGGTTTAAGTTTCTAAAGGAAGTATTCCAGGTTCACCTTAACTACTCCACATTCTCTCTTTATAGAACCTTGAGAAGTTCAAAGTTTTGTTTTAAAGGAACAAGGCTATTTGCAAACTGTCTGAAGCAGCACCCTCTGCCCCCAACCGTACAAAAATATAAGCTTATTCTTGTATTGGAAAACAGCTTTTGGTTTGTCAAAACATTAGAAATATTATACACAATTGCTTAGAGGTAGGTGAGAGAGGTAGAAAGTGCCAATGAAGATGTATGAAATGAAGGATTGTAATATAGAAAATTATAAAACCATCACTTGAAGTAGGAATCCAAGAAGGTCCTGAAATATTAGTTGAATGAATGAATAGATGAATAAATAGAGCAATCAATTTTGGTCCACATTTTTGATATTTATGAGATGTAATGAAACAGCCTTCACTCACCAGGAATGCTCTTTAGGGACACGACAAAATTAAGTGTGGAAACAATCTATGCTAGTGCTCAGTTACAAAGTGCAGACGATAGAAGATGAGTTCTCTATTTTACTTGCTAAGTGAAAATGTTTTGGAGTAGCTGGGCGAGTTGCTTCTCCAGTTCAACCAAGAACCACTAAATAAATGATAAATTGAGACCCACCTGGTCATTAGTTGAGGTCTGCTGCAGGCAGAGAGGAGGCATGTAGTAGGTATTTGGGATTTGTAAAGGCTTTGGTGCAGCCCAGAGAAAAAGTTTTCATATGCCTATTTATGAGAGTTTTTAGAACAGTCCAGTCCTCTACTTTTTAAATTCCTGCTGATGAATTTTCCTCTTATGAATGAAGTTACACATCTACAGATTGAGAAACCACCTAAAACCATTGATTCATTTTCAGTAGGAAATGTCTTTTGAGTTGTGTACTATAGAGGAGAGATGGCTTTGACGTGAGTTCACATTCTCTTGGGGGATCTTCCTCTTCATTTACAGGGTGGAATGATTTGAATGTGTGTTTTCTCCAGAACCCATGCTGAAATTTAATCACCTTGTAGCAGTATTAAGAGGTGAGACTCTTAAGAGGTGATTAGACCATGAGGGCTCTGCCTGCCTGGTTGAGGTTAATGCCTTTATAAATTGGCAAGTCCAGCCAGCCCCGTTGAGCCCTTTTTTTTGTCCTTCTGACATGTGAGGATCTAGCCTTCCCCCTCCATCCCTGGAGGGTAGCGTGCAAGGTACCATCTTGGAAGAAGAGAACTGAGCCTGCCAGTGCCTTGACCTTAGACTTCTGAGCCTCAGGAACTGTCAAGAAATAAATTTGTTTTCATTATATAATAAATTACCTGGTCTGTTATGTCAGCTCAAACAGACATGGCAAATTTGGATCCACTTGAACGCACTTGTGACCAGAGACCAGTGTTTGATTAGTGAAAAGCAAGTTCAGTGTTATTGAGCATTCCTGAGAGTAGATATTTAATAACATATTGAATGAATAGGTGAACTTGGTAGTAGAACATCATGGAAATAAATTCACACAGTGAAGAAAAACTTTCTCCATTATTGGGAGAACTGTATTCTTGTGATCTAAACACTTTCCTATTTCTAATTATTATTTTTTTTGGAATTAAGCAAATGTGAAACATAAGCACTTTGTGCATTTATTCTATGTTGATTTGAATACAAACTATGCCTCCTATAGAGAACCTTGTTGGTGCCCATGTGAATAGCCTCTGCATAGTTTACTGCTAAAAGCAGTCCCTGTGACTTCGTCAGAAGATGGCTCTTGTGCGTTATAAACAGAGCCTCCTGGTCTCTTAGGGAAAGCCGGAGATGCTTCATCATTGACCTTCTCCCCCAGTCTACCTGTGACCAAATGGCCTTCTAGTGTTTTTGTGCAAAAGCCCAGCTCTGTTAACTTCATAGAGATAGACCCTGAGGTGTAAGTCCGCAATCCAGAGCTCCCAGACGTGTATCTGAAATTAGACTCCTCTTGCCTTCTTCCCACTTTTTCTTCTTTTGACACTCCCTTACTGGTTTCTTCTGAGACCATTTTCTTAGGTCATTATACTCAAACCATTGGCTCAGGTTCTACTTCTGGGAGAACTTGTTTCTGAAACATTTCCATATTTATAAATGGAAGCCATGGTGGACTCACATTAGGGCCTCCTGTTCCTTTACAGTAACGAACACCAGGATTTGTAAAGAGGCTGGGACTCTCTTCTGCTCCAATATTCAGCAGCCACCTGCTCTACTTTTGGCTCACAAAACCCAGCAGTGAATTTGCATAATGGTTATTAACAGATTTCCTATCATCTTGCTTATCTGTCAGTAAGATATTGTAGTATCTATTTTTAAATGGTTCAAATGGATTTTTTTTCCCACTAGAGCACTGAATTCCAGTCAACAACATTCATTTTTTAAGAATTCTACAGTATATGCATATCGTACCCAATTCTGATGAATTCGATAAGTGTCTCATACGATATTAGGTCTACTCACTCTAGGGAGTTCTTAATATGCATTTTATGGGGATTTTAATCATTTCCCTTCTTTAATAAAAGTGAAAGAAACGGCAATGATACATATAAAATGTGTACAGTAAAGTGACATCTGAATTTTCTACAAACACAGGGTTGAAAAATGTGAAGCTTGGCAGCTCATCTGAAAATTCACTTTGATCAGTGTTACCCTGGAGCATGACGCTTTAAAGTTATTTGTCTGGTTCTGTGTTCAATGGAATTAAACAGAGTTACCGAAGCATCATAATTAGGACTCTAACAGTTTGGAATAAGGTTTAAGCTTGTTTAAGCCAGTGATAAAATGTATAGGTAAAGTTTACCTTTTTTCTCATTAAGGGAGATACTAAATCAATGAGAGAGATGTAATAAAAATTTTTGATCATTTGGATGTACCAAGACCTTCTGATTCAACCGACATTAATTAAGATTCTCTTGTTTCCCAGGACCAAAGGTAGTCACTTGGTGTGCATCATCTTGCTTGTTCTTAACTACGACCTAGAAGACAGGTATTTATTTTTTCCATGTTGCAGTGGAGGAAACAGGTTTGGAGAGGTAAATTGCCCCAAATCACACAGCAATAACTAGCAGAGATGGGATTCATATCTGAGTCTATGAGATTCAGCCTCTGTGCCGTTTCAGTCTTCTTAATCCCTTAAACAGTGGCACACGGGGTTCTCACATCTGGTTCGAGATGGGCAATGTTTCTAAGCAGTTGAATCGGCCACTTGTACCGTGATCATTTTAAGCCTGATGTATCCCTGGGCTATTCATATTGATATTTAGATTCTTCTATCTTTTGGCATTTTTATGCCAGGATGCTGGGAGAAAGGTTTTGCTGTGGTTTTCTTCTATCTCAGTGATACTTGGTAGAGAAAATAAATCACAGGGTAGAAGGTATTCTATGTGCAACATTCTGCTACTTATTTGTAGGAGAGGCGAAAAATACATATCAGCTGCTGACAAGCATCTGATTCCTCGCTCCATGTTTATGTTGGTTTCACGTCACTCAGGGAGGAAAAGTGCTTGCCTTTTGATTTATGTTCACTGACAGGGAAATGTCCATGATGATTAATTACACTGCTCTTAGATTTTGTTGTGGTGCTCTCCTCTACAGCTCCAGCTCTGGAGCAAATAAATGTCTTATGTCTTGCTGTAGAGCAACAGTGAAACGTACGTTCTTTTAACCAAGTGATACATAGCTTGTATTGGATGGAGTATTTTAAAGATTAATTTGTAATCTAGATTTCTGTTTTTGAGGGGGAGAGTGGTTTCTGATCGTAAGATGAGCATATGTAACTTTACATTTTTTCACAGGCACATCTCAGACACTGTGGATAGGAATTCAAAGGAATTTAGGAAAGTATATTGCTAGCTTCGAAAATGTGCACACTTGGTAATATAGCTTTTGTGAGTCTATCCCCGAAAATTACCAGAGACATCAGAAATGATTTAAGGACACAGATGATCATTTAAGCATCATATTACAAGGATAAAGTGAAATATCCAAATACTCGAGTTCAAAGGTCGAGTAAGCAAATCTCGAAATAACTATATGATAGAATTTATAGGTATGTAACTGTGCAAGAGAGATTGAAAAGGCAACTCTTCCAGAGAAGGCTGCAGCTGTCCTTAGGTGTTTAGAATAAAGTTGGCAGTTACTAAGTGCAGGTACTGACTTACAGTTAATACGTGCAGGTGAGGTTCAAAGCCAACTTCGGTGCCAGTTAAGTTTCCTGTGTCATGGTGACAGCTTTCAAGCAAGGGACAATATGAATTAACCTGAGATGAACTCCATCCCATCTCATGGCTGAGGTGGGTAAATCGTCATCTAGTCCTTAGAGCCACAGTAGCAACGCCCCCTTTAGTGTGACTTCTGCATTTTGTTTCTGTCTGTAGCATTTTTGATACTTACCTGCCATAGTACTTTACAGTGGCTCATGATGGGCAGGCTCACTCACTCACCACTAAGAACTCACTCTCGCTGTTAGCTGATCACCAGTAGTCCTGAAGTTCAGCATACATACTCTACTCTTTCCAAGCTGTTTTTTTTAAGCTACCGTCAAGCCTGTTTCCCACAAGTAACTGGAAGTCCCTGTCCTTTGATCTCCTTGCCGTGGCTCGTAGCTTCACCGGGCCCCTTTTTGTATTTAAGCCTGCAAAACTCTTTTCATGGACTTGCTCGATTTGACCCATAACACTCATTGAGTCTCTTCCTGGCCTAACTTTGATGTGTCATTATACCAACAGACCTCTTCACCACCAGAGGTGAGGATGAAAAGGAACAAAGAGGATAGAGGGATTATTGATCTCTACCCTTTAACTCACATACAACATTTTAATTGTATATTTTGTAAGTTTGTAGTTACGAATCCAGAAGGCAAGAACTGTGTCTCACCTTTGTGTTAACCAGCATGCAGCCTTGTTCATGATACAGTAAGGTTCATTCAGTGTTTGGTTGAACTGAACAAAATAGTTACCTGTATTTTACTACTGAAGGAAGCCTTGCTGTCCTTGTTAATTGCATCAACTTGTTCCAAGTTTTGGACAATGTTTATCAAGAAAGGGGGTGAGAGGTGATAGTCCTTGGCTACGGAGCCAAGACACAGTCCCTAGATGATTTAGGTTCCTAATACTCTTTAGTTTGTTCCTTTATTGTCTCATCAGAATCAGGAAATGTTTGTGTATTAGAAAGACCAGTATAATATCCCTATTCTCAGGAAGTTTAAATCTGGCAAGACAAGAAGATGAGACCAATGCAAGGTGGCCCCAGGCTGGAAAGCTAAGAAGAGAAGTTAGTTTGCTCTAAGAGCTATACATGGATGCACTTAGATCTTTGTGGAGGGGTTTGGGGAAAGTACAGCGTGGATTAAAGGCACTGGGCTAGAAAATAGGGAGATTTATGAGAAGGTGACCTATTTTTGTTTTTTCATAGAGCAACAATAAGAAAACACATCAGCTGGTGAAGAGTGATGGTCTTTATTAAATATTATAAATATAATTTCTCTATATAATATACATATAATAACATAAAATTATACTTATAAATGATCTCATTAAGAAAAGAAATAAGTAAAGAGTTTGTGAAAATGCTTGAGACAGGACTACACTGAGATACTGGCAGGTCAGTTCGTGTTTTTTTGATGTTGGCCTACAAAGTGATTTCAGAGGGTACCAACTTTTTAACTGGAGGCAGGGAAATTGTTCTAGAAAGTCTGATCTTGGGAAGATGATCAATTTTCACCTATTTTAGTAAGGGCAAGAATTAATCTGAGGTTGCTTGGAACATTGTGTTATGTGATTGAATATATTGAATTTCTATATCGATTCTGGGCTTCAGCTCCTCATCTGTGAAATGGAGTCACAATAGTACCCACTTCAGAGGTTTGCTTGAAGGATCAACTGTGTTAATACTTGCTCTTAATGCAGTATCTGGTAGAGACTAGGCTCCCATTAAAGTTAGGTGGCGATGCCATTAATTCCTTTCTTAAGGCCACTTTATCTCATTCCCTTGAGACCTGCCAAGTTCCAACCATTGAGGAACAGGTGACGGAAAATTCAAAGCAGGTATCCCACAGGTATTGGTAAAGAAACTTGAAACTTATAAATTATAAAAATAGCCCTCCCAAGAAATAGTAGTGCCTTCCAGGAAGATGAGGAAGGAAAGAAATATAATAACTGAAGGAAGAGCATGCAGTGCAGATGAAACACCTACTAGCAAGTGACAAGATGAGAGGTGGTAATATCTTTCCCAGATTATTAATAATGTAAACATCTTTACAATTTTGACATTTCAGAAAATAGATACACTTTCTCTTTTCAGTTATACCAGTAATTCTTTATGTAAAAATAATGGTAATACTTTCTTTTAAGCACGTACCAGGCGTCATATTCAGTGCTTTATGGATGCTATCTCATCATAAACTTGCAACTAGGTAGGCATGGACCCATTTTACAGATGACAAACTGGAGTTTAAATGTGTTGCCTGGTGTCACAGATTCAGGAAAAGACAAAATGGAATAGAACCACGCTGGGCCTCAGTTTCCTCAGCTATAAAATAATGGGATCATATTCCAAATTACTCTTCTGGAGCCCTTGTGCTAGAATTTTGGCGGTTTTTTCCGTATTTTCCATGACTATGGCCAAGTTGCCTTTTCTGCCATCTGGTGGACACTTTAGTAATGACCATATTAGCGTTTCTAATCTTGGATTGTCAGCTTTGAATGACGGAACATTTGAGAAGGCCTAGTCTAACCTCCTTTACAAACAGAAGAGAAAAGTGAAGGCTAGAAAATGGAAGTTATTATATAGGATACTAAAAAATCAAATATATAAATCATGGCTTTTTATGATTACATTTAGTATAGTATTTAATTTATGGCAATATCTCTGTCACAGGTCATTGCTAAGAGATGTCAGAAAGTGTTTACAGAAGGCACACAATTTGTTCCTTTGGCAATGAGTATTTGTACCAGTGAATGCTGGGAGAGCTGGCATTTCTCACGAATAAACAGCTGTATTCCTGAGCGGACTTAGCAGAGAACAGGATATTTTCTCGAGTCTGAAATCTGTTAATGAATAGCACATGGATCCAATCACATACGTGGGGATTTGATTGATAATCGGTGCATCAAGGACCTATTCCTTTTAGCTAAAACAGGAGGGCATGGCGCTTGCATGGAAGTCTTTGCTGAGTGATTTATTAGAAGTTTATTTTATGAATGGCAAAAGAGAAGAACTGCCCTCTTCACAATCTATATATAAATCATCTGGAATTATGATGAATTAAGTATTCTTTCCCCTAGTGACAGGAATAAGTGTTACGAGCAGCGTTTAATAGTTAGAAAGACAGAGGAGATAAATATCAATTACTATTAGAGGAAGCGTTTTTTAAGCCAGCTCCCCACGTTCCCCCGTGACGAGGTTAATTATTTACGGCAAAGGCACATTAATAATTTCACTTTATCTCTTTATCCAAGCAGCAGATGAATGGTAACAGTGGTGAATTTGGACAATAAATACGATAAGAATGTATTTGAAGTATTTAACAGTTTTGTGTTACCCCCCAAACTCGCTTTGTCTCAGGCATAAAGGGTGCTTAAGTTAATATTGTCTACTTACAATTTTTCACTGGTGACGGCGGGGGCGTCTTTCTCTTATTTTCCTTCCAACGTTTTTCCTTCCCGGTGGGCCAGGTGGAAGTGGCAGTGTGCGTGGTTAATGCTGCAAGGGTGCTAGAAGAGAGATGGATGCATTTTTAGCTATTACTGTTTACAATTAGGTGGAAATAAAGACCAACCTCAGGAGAAAGCTATCGAGCTTGCTATAGCTTTTGTTGCTGTTTGTTTGTTCTGAGATTTATTCCTCGTTTTCCTGTTGCTCATACCCAGCATGACTGTTCTTCCCTTAACCTTTGCAAACCTAGCCCCGTTTCAGTCCTGGTAGAGTGTAAGGAAGGCAGGTGGTCGTCACTCTGGCCGGTTGCTGCTGGTCTCGGGGAAGGAGGTGGGGATGTGTTAAGCTACTTCTTTATGTCTATTTGAGGTGTGAGCACGAAGATCTGTTTGGGGTAAGGGTGATGGACATTGCCCACTCCGTTTTCTAGTATTCGCAGCACCATTGGCCACTGTGTTCCAAGAGACTGGGGATAGAAACACCGTTGTTTGGAATCTTCCACTGAGAGATGATCTCTGCAAAGCCTCTTCATTCATGACCGCGAGTGAGGGAGGTGCAAAAGGAAGAACCACAGGACTATAAGTTTTCTGCAATTTTCTCTTCAGTGACTTGGCAGGATTCCGCTTCCCCATCTGTCTCTAGCACTGGATGTTTCTTTATGACAATCTCCTTTACCATCATTTGGAGAAAGCAGAGAGGCAAATGACTTCAACACTGTCCTGAAATTTTGCAAGCTCGTTTTCCTGTGTTTATTTGGAGGGGTTTCAGGTGGAGACCTTAATGGTGCTGAGAATGCTAGAAAAAGGGGTGAGCAGTGTTTGTCACCCTTACCCTGAACAAATCTTCACACTCACGCCTCTAGTAGACATGAAGAAGCAGCTCAACACATCACCACCTCTTCCCTGAGATGAGAAAAGCTGCTCACCGACCCCGCCAGTGAGTCTGAATGAGGAGAGAGAGGGTGTATCTAACGTCCAAGGCCACCGAGGAGCACTGCCCTGTGATGTAATAAGGCTGCTGACATGAGTCCCTACTCTCAAATTGTTGGGCTGTAACCTTTTCTTAAGAGGAGGAAATGGACCAGGGTCTTATTTTTCTGTTGTTATACTTCTGTGCAGATCCATTAGCGGCCATTCCTACGTTAGGAGGAAAAAACAATACTGTGTGTTCCTGCTTTCATTTCATTTCCCACAAAGGTCTGCAAGAATTTTCAGGGTACAAAAGGCAACCCAGCCCAACACTGAACATCTTCAACTTGTTCGTACAAGGCAGGATTGTTCAGAACCCCATTTATCCCTCCATTCAATTATCCCATCTATTTTAAAATAATTGTTTATTAAATGCCTTCTGTGTGCTGAGATGATAGAAATACAGTCTTGAATAAATGCCTAGCCCAGAACCTGGCATGCAGGAGATTCTCAATGGATATTTGTTGGGGGAATGAATAAAGGAAGAGGCTCTTGTGCTGCATACAGCATCACATACGGCATCGTTTGCTGAAATACCAACTCACAATAAGGCAGACTAATAAGAGAGTCATACACTGTGCACATAGGGGGAGGATCACAGCGATTACCCAGTATTCCAGTGAGGTCTGGAAGTTTATATATCCTCCTTTTAGAGGAAGAGGAATACGGATAACTGTTTAGAAGCAATAAGTGGTTACTAAGGAGGATGAATAGATATTCGGGAGAAGAATGGATGGGGGAAACAGATTGACTTGTAAATGATTTTCTTTGCAAATTAACTTGAGAGACAGGTATTTAAAATGGTGTGGCCAGGTCTGGTTGCATTCTTGATCTTCTTTCCTGTAACATACTGAGATAACAGGGAGGGGAAGGGAAGTCAGTTGTTCTTTTTGATGGGTCTGTCTGATTTTATGCAGATAAAGGGAAAGCCCCTTCCAATGCCTGTTGATCTCTAAGGGCCTTTGATTCAAAAACACTCTTTATACCAAGGAGTCATATGTTGGGGTAAAATTTCCTGAGCTCCTTCACTGTGATAATGGAAAACAGAGGATGTTTTCGGAATAAGAGGCAGGAACCTTTGAATCTGACTTGGATAATTAGGGAAGGTTCTAAAATAGGTGACATTTGAGTTTAATTATAAAGTAGCAGTTTGTTGAGGACGGGGACAGGATTGTAATGGTTAGTAACATGGACCTGGTATTTCAGCGTATCTGAGTTCTGCCACACGCTCCCATCAAAACCACCCCAGTAACCTGTTGATCAAAGTCGGGTTTATCAGACCCACCGCTGTAAGGAGAACATCAGCTTCAAAGAGTTTTGTCAACTTAAAATAATCAAAAGGGCCAGATTCTAGTTTCAAAGAGTTTATTCGAGCAAAAAGCTGGGACTGGCTATTCCAGAGTGGAGAAATGGAGATAGTGCTCCAAAGGTAAATCTAAATTCGTACTTTGCAGGAAGAAGACAAAGAAATTTAATAGGATTACAGGGCTGGTTCGCGAGTTACAACAAATTAATTAGTTAGAGTTTGTTTTCTTTTCTGTGCAGCCGGCTTTCATTTCCTTTCCAATTTAAAAGACTGTATTTAACATTCCATCTTAAGGCACTGTGATAGCCGTGAAGTCTTTGAGTGAGAAAGGGAAGAGGCGCTTAATCCATTATGAAAGTCAGCAGTAAGAGGAAAGGGATCTTCCCTGGCGCCCTCTGCCAGTTCCATCTTATGAAACAATGCAGGTGAGGGAAAAGACTTAATTCAGACAAACAAAAGCTTGTTGCTGCCTGTCATGTGACTCAGGCCCCATAATTCACATTCCTTTAAGGCTCAAAAAAATTTTGAGTCCCAACAGCTTAGATTTTAAATTGCTTTCTTCCATGGTCTTCATGGTATCTCAGGAGGAGATCAGAGGATGATATTTAATATACTTTAGCGCTGGTGCTAAGGCTGTTCTTGCAAGGTTAGGGGGACTGCTTACGATAGACTTTTATGATCTAAGAGACCAAAGTAAATGCCCCATTATTAACTGAGATGGACCCTAAGGTTAAGGAAACAAAAATTACCTATGGGACAAGGGCTCAGGACATTGGCTGGCATGGTGAGTCCCTAAATTCCTGTGGCTGCAGGAAAAATCACAGTGTTGCTAAACGCCCTAACAACAGGAGCTGTAAGGCAAATTATCAGACCCCTCCCAATGCTGATTTACAACCCTGGATACTACAGCTCTGACTGAACAGAGGAGTGGCCTTAGAAACATTCCTTCCTGATAAACCATGGCAGACCTCAAGCCAGCTTTGGCCAGTTTATAGAAGTCTATCGTGTGACACAGACTCTGGGAGGCATGCAATCCAACCTCTCCTTTCCCTCTTTAGAGACGGAGAAACTTTGATTTGTGCTGGAGATTGTCTCTTCCCAGTTTACAAACTGATATTGCCAACAAAACTCCCCTTCATACTTTTTAGCCATCCTCCTGGTCCTTTGGATGACAGTTTATAACATAATAGTGAGATGGGAGTCTTGGGAAAAAGTCTAGAAAAGCAAGCCAATCGTTTTTTTAAAGTATGCTATTTCAGTTAATTCATTGCATTATCTTTCAGAAGAAAGATATTCTGGAACAAATAATGCAAGTATTTTTGCTTACTCGCACAGTTGTTCAACACAGGATAAGAAAGTATGTGTATTACAGTGCTCACTAGCTATGTGACTTTTGACAAGTTTTTCTTTTTTCCCCAACTTGCATTTAATTGAAGCTAATAGACTTGGTGAAGCTAATAGTTGATTTAATGAAATAGTTTGTGCTAACACACAGGACTGGTTGCATCGGAAGCATGCAATACAGGATTGCAGAGCTATTATTATCAGTCGTCATCAGCATCTGTATCACCACATCACCTTCATCTTCATCATAACTCTGATGATGGTGACGATATAATCTAGGAGATTAGAACCCTGTATTTGCTAGTTCCAGTTCTCCCAGGAACTTGTTGTGCGACCGTGAGGAGGTAGCTGACCTCTCTAAAACTCGGTGTCCTCCTCTGTGAAATAAAGACATTGGCTTTCCTCATTTCAGAAAGAATAACCAGTTTCCTCCAGGTCTATGAATAAATTTGTCCTGGAGCAACTTGTCCTGTAACCTTTATGTGCCTGAGCTCACCATGCTGCTACTAGTTTCTAGTCTCTCCTGGGATGTGAAAAGTTTAATTCTCTTTTGTGAAGTATTTGTGTTCTTAGCTGCCCCTGGCCATTTCTGTGCTGCTACAGGGAGTGAGAAAGCTGAGCTATTAAGCTGCTGGTGAGGAACATTCTGCACCATTTGGCTCCTCAATCCTTCCTAACCCATTGGGATGGGTTATTTTAGAAAAAAGGATCGAAATTGTAGTAGGGCTCATTCACATCCTGGAAGAAGTCATCAGAGAAGTGGTATCTGGTGGTACAACTGAGAGCAAAAGAGCACAGATTTGGAATCAGCAGACAGAGCGTTACTCCCTCCTGTCTCTGCCATGTTTGGATGTTACTTTGCCTCCCTGAGTCTTGGTTTCCCCATCTAAAAACTGGAGGTAATAACAATGAGACTATTATGCTGCTCACATGAGAAAGTGAGTGGTACTTAGCACTTACTGTATGCCAGGGACTATACTAGGACCTGGGAATATGGTGGTGAATGTACCAGACAAAATTTCCCACCCAGCCCCAGGGGGTTGATACTCTAGCTCCGGGGTAGGTCTGTTGTTAGAACAAAGCAAACACCTAGCTCATGGAAGGCTTTGATTTAAAAATTAGTTTGAAAGTAGGCAGAATGGGAGCTGATAATATTGAGCACCTCCCACCTGCTAGGTCCCAGAAAACGTTTTGCGACAATCCTCGCGAGGACTCTGTGTAGAAGGCATCGGGATCCCATTTCACAAAAGGAATTTGAGATGCAGTAAAGTCAAGTCTTCTAGGGATTCAATTCCAGGTTTCTCTGATAACAAAGCTTTCACTCTTTCTAAGACACTAATTACCATGTACTTCTAAGCCTGAGAATCTGTACCTTTGACTGTGTTTTCTCCATTGTGTGGAGTTTCTCTAAATCTCATAATAGCAAATTGCTAAAATTGTTTCATGTCACCTTATAATTTCTTCCAGCTCTGTGTCTTATTTTTTTTGTAGAGATATTGTGCCTGCTTTGAAATTTCTCTTGTTTACATTTGAGCTGACTAACGAAGAATAAATAGGCACCTGATGGGGAAAAAAGCTCCTCCAGTTTACTGCTACATGTTGTATATTGAGTGTCCCAGAAATGTTAGCTATTGCTGTTATTTTTAATAATATATATTTTTTTACCTTTCCTGAGTCAAGAAATTTCCAGGTCAGCAGGTAGGAAGGACTGAGGAGAGAAACAGGCTTTTAGGCTCTGTATTTGACAGACGTTATGGTTGTTGCCTGTGTTTGGGGCCTGGGACCAGCTCCGAGAGCCCTGGGAAGGACCTGGAGCCTGAGAGAACATCAAAGGGAGTTCTGGGGACCCCATGTGTCCAGTGTCCATCCACTGATAAATAGACAAATGACATGTGGGCATCCATACAATGGAATACTGTTTGGCAACAAAAATAAATGAAATATGGACACATGGTAAAATACGGATAAACCCTGTAAATATTGTGTTGAATGAAAGAAGCCAGTCACAAAGGACCACATATTGTATGATTCTATTTATACAGAATTTATATGAAGATGGGGTCCAGATTAAGCCAATCTATAGAAAGATTAGCAGTTGCTAGGGGCTAAGCAGAGAGGAAAAGTGGGGAGTACCTATAGGCTTTCTTTCTGAGGTAGTGAAAATGTGCTAAAATTGATTGTGGTGATCATATCATTCCATGAATATGATAAAGGCATTGATTTTGTATACTTTAAATGAAGAAAATATATAGTATGTGGATTTTATATCAAGAAAGCTGTTTAAAAGACCCCAAACCTTCTTAGGCCTGTCTTTCCAGTAGTCTAAGTCTTTAAAAAATTTTTGTTTTATTTAAAAAATACATGGTCAAAGGATGGCAGTAAAATTTCACTCAGGTTGGTAAACTTTGTGAATGGAGTGGTTAGCATTTTGTGTGCAATGGTTTTGGAAAGCCACCTATCAAAATGAAAAGTAACCCAGATTGACACTGTGGTACATCTTCAGTTTACATATTAACAGGCCAAAGACAACGAAGTCATCTGTTACTGAAATCATATTAGATACTTTCATCGGAACACTTGGTTGCCATGGGGAAAAAAGGCAATATAAAGGGATTTTTGCGGCTGACAAAGATTTCTGCTACGGGACATTCCAAAGTAAAAGTGTTGTCGTAAGTCAGAAAGTGAGCATCACAATTCTTTCCAGAACATTAGGGCTTTGGGCTGCCCTGTATTTAACACCACATTGGTTTGATAGGTCTTTGAATTCATGATGATGTCTCTCTGGCCCAAGCGTGTGTGTTTTCTTCCATTCCTATTTCCTTATAATCTCACTTATCTTTCTCTTTCTGCTTCATTTTTATGCCTATAGCATGTTTAAAAATGTATTATTAAATAATTTATATCTGACAGGAAAATAAGCTTGTTCACCGATAGGGAAAAATTTAAATAAACCGAAAGTTTTACATTAAGTGGGATGTTTTCAATAGCCGAAATTTTCAGTTACCTGAAACTAAACCAGAAACGTTTTTGTTGGCTCTTTAAATCTTGTTGGAAATCTTTCTGAAAAGTGTCACTTTGCCTCCCTGCCCGTGAAAATAAATTATGAATTTAAATTATCAGTGACGGTTGAAAGGCTCTGCAGTTCCCAGATTTCTTATTGTCGACAAATATTTACTGGTTGCTTACTGTGTAAGATTCTCACTGAATAGGGAGGGTTGTGCTGAAGATGATATAAGATAGTGGGCTGAGTGTATCCTGTGTCCAGAATACCTTACTTGAAGATTGCAGTTAGAGTTTATTTTATATATGTTCTAGCATTAAAATATATCCCCGCGCTCTCCCTCTTGACCTATATTTTCTCATCAGAAACTATAAAACTTTTTTTTTTCCTTAAAAGAGAAAGATTTGGCTTGGCTCTTTGAAGATGCTATAATTCCTCTCACCTATTCTAAATCAAAGTATTATTCATGATGCCTGTTAAAGCACAGCAAGGCAGACTTTATTCGGGGGGATTATTGTGATAGGTGTGGTGGTCCCTACATAATAGGGTTTTGCAGTGGGAGAGAAACATTGGGCCCAACTCCAAATACAACAAGGAAAAGTGGGAATTTACAGCCAAGGAGTGAGTTGGGGAGGGGGGGTGTCAGTGAATGGAAAATTACTAAGACAAAACATCAGGGGTAAAGGGGTATTCTGGCTAAACTGACCTAACAAGATTCTTGCTGAAGGTAGGCCAGGGTGATCAGACCTTGCCTGGGTGTTGGTGGAGGGGGAGGAAACAATTAGGTATGAAGTGTGATCAGACAGTAAGGGTGGAGGTTCTTGCCAAACTGACTTAGCAGGATTCTTGCTAAAATTGGGCCTTTGAGAGGCATGCACACACATGGGGTCTATCAGACTTAAAAGAGCTGGCCTATAATTTGGTCAAGGAGAGAATGTTTGTCAGTATACTCATGGGACTATAAGGTGGTAGAAGGGTTCTCGTCAGCAGAAGAGCTAAGACCACAGAGAGGGTGACCTTCAAGGTATGGAGGTTCGTGGTTCAGTACTGACTTGTTACCGCAACATGGAAAATTGTTTCATAAGAGAGAGGCATTAGGAATCTGCATGCATTGCATAGTTGGTCTTGTTCCAATAGGAGGAAACAATTCAGTCTCCTCTTGCCCCTTTTTGAAGATTTAGTATATAAGTAGTTCATCCATTAATTAATCAAGTTTTATTCATTTAGGTAGTCATTGAGGTCAAGAAAAAGTATTAAGACTTGAGTTATTGCCCTCATGCAGCTTCCAGTCAAGGTGGGAAGACCTCCAGAAAAAAACGCATCAATGGTTTGTTGATATGAGCTCCAAAAGGGAGGGACAGTGCCACAGGTGTGGGTCACTTGACTCTAGGCATTCCCCCTACTGAGCATAGTCCTCTTGGAAATCGGCAAAGTGTGGCATGTTACCTGCTTCCCTACTTTAAACCCTTCAGTACTTTCTCACCAATTTAGGATAAAGAACAAGGCCTTCAAGGTTCTGAGGGGGCTGTCCTCTGTCAGTCTCTCCAGACTGTGTTTTATATCCTCCCTTACTTCATTTTCCATCTGAATGTTTATTGGGCTTTGCTGGGTTTTCATATGGATTTATACCAGGCTGTCTCTAAGGGAGCTCATGACATTGTGGCAGCTCACAGGGATGCCAAAGGGTTAAAACATGCTTGGATTTTATGGAGGTGGGGACTGTCATTGGCGCTGTACTTAGTGACAGTGTCTCCTTTCAGTTCATGGTGCCGTGGGTGATGTGTAAACATTCCCGCATTTAAAGGTCATGCCTTGCTAGGTCACCAGGTCAGTTGATGAGACTGGGGTGTTAGGAACTGGCTTGATGACATTTTCCTTCTTTGCCCTTAGTGTTTCTTGTCAACAAATAGTCCTCTTATTACAGTGAATAAAGATGCAGAGATAGACATCTGTCCCAATTGTGTCATTTGGGAGTATGTGTTCCAAAGGAAGTCTCACTGTAGAATGAAGAAGGCCTTTATTTTCTAGCAGAAAGCCCACTCTAATTAATTTCTTCAATCTTTGCTGTCTACGACTACTCCAGCATGCCATGCAAATGACTCGTTGAGATATATTTGTTCCACACACCTGTGTCTCAGTGGCACCCTTCTGTAGCTTTCTGAGAAACAACTCTGTGAATATGTGTGGCTTTTGCTGTGAGACTAGCCCTATCCCCATCTTTGCAGTCCTTTATTTAAACAGATAAGCACTTAATATGGACACAACTTTGCTGCCCAGGGATGCTGTCTGTGGAGAGTGCTTGCTGCATTGAAAAACGTTTTCCAAATAAGACTATTGTATATCTGTCAGGGATGAGAGCAGGGATTTACTTTAGGGGCAGGCAGAGCACTCAACTTGAATCTCGGCAAATCCCTGGGGTCACCAAAGGAATGGTACTTGTTGGTGATAACACTGAACCACAAATCTTGACTTAACCGGATAATTTCTTAGGGAATTCAATTCTCAGCTGTCATTATAAGACCTTCGTCTCCCTTTCCTGTTGTGGATACTGTTTATTTTCTTTTCCTCTGTGAAGTCTACAATTTCAGGTAGTTTTTGCTACAAGTTGTAATCATATTTCTTATGCACATGAGTTTTCATAAGAACTCTGAAACCTATTTTCACTTTGTGTAGCTTCCTTCTTTTCTACAATTGTGTAGCTTTCTTCTTTCTTTCTTCTTTTCTGTAATGAAATCTGTTTGTATGAAAATGCCTCTGGTCCTTTCATACAAACCTGGAGGAACGGGTCAGTATCCACAAGTGGAGAAAGATGTTAAGGACTCCCAGGTGGTTTCCTTTTATTGTCCGGGTCAGAGGAGGGCTTACAGAAGGTGTGGGACGTTACCAGATGATTGATATATATGACTGACAGGTGTTCTTATGACAAAGAACAATCAAAGCACCCACAAGCAAAGTCAAATGTTTTTACCCAACATATGCTACAAACACCCCTGTATGAGTGAGGAAGGTAGGAAAAGCCCATCTAAACAAAAGAAACTCTAAAAATAAGAAGCAACAGCTACTCCAGATAAGAAGGAATCATTGAAAGAATTCCAGACATATGAAAAATCAGAGTGAAAGGATACCCCCAAAAGGGAACACCACCTCTCTAGCAATGGATATCAGCCAAAATGAAAATATTGAAATGACAGATGAAAAATTCTAAATATGGATTTTAGGGAAGGTCAACAAAATGCAAGTGAAAATGGAAAGCTAATTCAAAAAAAAAAAAAAAAAAAAAAGAAACCGGAAAAACAATTTAGGAAAGAAATGAAAAATTTACTAAAGAGATCAACATATTAAAAAAAAACAAAAAACAAATGGAACTTCTGAAAATGAAAAATGCATTTAAGGAAATACAAAACTTAGTGGGAAGTTGTAAGAATAGGCTAGACCAGGCAGAAAAAAGAATCTCAGAGCTTGAAGACAACTCTTGCTCATGGGTCAGCCCAATTAACATTGTTAAGATGTCCATACTACCCAAAGTGATTTACAGATTGAATGCAATCTCCATCAAAATACCAACATCATATGTCACAGATACAGAAAAAATAACTCTATGCTTCATTTGGAACCAGAAAAGAGCCCAAATAGCCAAAGCAATCTTAAACAAAAAGAATGTATCTGGAGGCATCACATTATGAGACTTTGAACTATACTGCAAGGTTATAGTAACTACAACAGCATATTATTGGCACAAAAATAAAGATATAGACCAGTGGAACAGTACAGAAAACCCAGATGTAAAACCATTTACATACAGACAACTAATCTTTGGCAAAGCAGACAACAGTATCTTTGGAAAAGCAGACAACTGGGGAAAAGAATCCCTATTCAACAAATTGTGCTGGGACAACTCGTTAGCCACACACAGAAGAATGAAACAGGATCCATCTCTCTCACAACTCACAAAAATTAATTCAAGATCGATAAAAGACTTAAATGTAAGGCATGAAACCATAAGAAATCTGAAAGACAATGTTGGAAAAACTCTTCTAGATATCAGTCCAGGCAGAGTATTTATGAAGAAGACCCCAATGGCAATCAAAGCAACAACAAAAATAAATAAATGAGGCTTGATGAAACTAAAAACTGTCTGCACAGCCAAGGAAATAATCAACAGAGCAAATAGACAACCTACAGAATCAGAGAAAACTTTCACATGCCATACACCTGATAAAGGGCTAATAACCAGAATCTACAAAGAACTCAAATCAGGAAGGAAAAAAAAAAACATTAAAAAGTGGGCAAAAGACGTGAACAGAACCTTTCCTAAAGAAGATAGATAAATGGCCAATAAACATATGAAAAAATGTTCAACATCACTAATCATCAGGGAAATGTCAATTAAAACCACAATGAGATATCAACTTTCTCCATTCAGCATGGCCTTTATTAAAAAGTCCAAAAACAATAGATGCTGTCGTAGATGCAGAGAGAAAGGAACGCTTATACACTGTTGGTGGGACTGCAAATTAGCATGACCTGCATGGAAAACAGTATGGAGAGTTCTCCAAAGAACTAAAAGTAGACCTACCATTTGATCCAGCAATCCCACTACTGGGTACCTACCCAAAGGAAAAGGAGTTATTTTATCAAAAAGACACCTGCATTTGAATGTTTATCACATCACAATTCACAATTGCAAAGATATGGAATCAACCCAAGTGTCCATCAATTCGTGAGTGGATTAACAAAATGTGATGTATGTATACCATGGAATATTATTCAGCCACGAAGAAGGATGACTTAGTGCCTTTTGCAACAATATGAATGGAACTGGAGACCATTATTGTAAGTGAAGTTTTTAAAAAATGGAAAAACAGACATCACATGAACTCACTATTAAGTTGGAATTAACTGCTGAGCACACATGTGCGTAGAGAGAAGTATAAATCAATGGAAATCACACGGGGAGAGGGGAGAGGAGACAGGTGAAAGCCTTCCTCAGGGTGCCACAAACGCTATCTGGGTGATGGGCACACCTATAACCCTGACTTAAGCATTACAAGGTGATCCACGTAACCAAATCATTTGTACCCCTGTAATACTTTGAAATAAAAAATAAAGGAACAGCAAAAAATAAAAATAAAAAAACAGAATCCTTAGGGTAGTCACCCTCTGTGTTGAAGCTGATGCTCACACTGAAGAACTGATATGCTAAGAAGGAAATTCAGTGAGTGAGCAGATCAGAAATTCCTTATCAATGGGAAGAACTATAGTAGCTGAGAGCACAAGATTTGGAGTAAAAAATATCTTGATTTGAGATTCCTGTATTTTCTTTGAGCTCAGTTTCCCCATCTGTAAAATGCATACAATAAAAGTGTCTTCCTCTTAGGGCTATCGTGAGGAGTAATTGATACGCATACAATGCATAGTTCGTGGCACGTAGGAAGTATGAGCTCTGATACTGTCATTACCACTATCACTGTTGTATTCTGTTAATACTCTATTAATCAATCAAAAAAATCATTGAAAGCATATACACTGCACCTTGCACTGGTATAATAGCAGGATCTTTGTGTTCTGGAACAGTTTTCCTTCTCCTACTTTCACAGAACAGTTTTTATGATCTTGCTCTTTATACCCCTGGATCATGCAGTGACAACCAAATGGGGTGGAAAAGACTGTTTCCTTAGGTACTTCACTTTGGTGAAACAGAATGAAAGTTAAAAAGAGTTCCTTTCTCACTGTTAGCTTTAAGAAATAAATAAAAATAAAAAGCCTTGTGCATGTCCCTATCATTGGTTGTATGACTCAAGGCTCGCAGTAAATGATGTAATCTTGCCCAGGTCAACCCCAGAGGTTCTTCTTTGGGACTATCATTTTAAAATGGCTAAAACAAGAAAACACTAAAGGAGCATTTTTCTTTTAGTTAACACTTGGATGCTCTAAGAGCCATTTGTTGTATAGTATAACTTAATATGTTTACTTTTCCGATGACTAAACTCAGAAGTATTTTCACTCCTATCTAATTACATAATCAGTCTCTCTTGGTGTCTCTCTCTCTCTCTCTCTCTCTCTCTTTCTCTTTCTGTTCTATCTCTTTTTCTCTCTACCTGTTTTCTCTTCCTTTAGAAAGCTTTAACAAACTAATGCTAGACTTTTCATTACGATGAGGTAGGAAGAAAGGGACTGTCTATTTGCTGAAAAGATAAAGCTTTCTGTGCTGAGTTGAGAGATTTTATTATATCGGTTCTATTTTTACTGATCACCCTTCAGGGTCTGAGAGGGGAACTTTTCCTGTTAGCTAGGTTTATAAAATATGAATGATCTCAGAACGTATTGGAAGAGTTAGTGATCAATTGCCACTTCTGAATGGGCGTTCTTAGAGTTTGAGAATGGTGAAAACTTCAGCAATCAGATATCAATTTATTGTTACCAAATAAAGTTTTTAAAATAAGAAAATTTTATTGATTTAAGTTTAATTGCAGTAACTCTGGTTTATTGAGGACAAATAAGATGGCAGAACGTAAACTCCATAAAGGTAGAGGTTTTTACCCTATTCATTACTACCAAAGTGCTAAACACATAGAAGGTACTCAACAAATATTACTTGAATGAATGAATGTGAGTATTCATTATTTTGGTCAATTGAGTATACTCAGTACTATATATCATGTTCATTACCAATTTTTAGAAATTCAAACAAAATATATTTTAGTTATTTTGTGAATAAAATATGGGAATTTCTCATTTAAAAGGTACTTTCATAATATAATAACTCTAGAGAAATCTTTCTGAGTTCTCTGTTTTTCCCCAGGTCCTGTCATCTCAGAGTTGTCTGCCCTTTGGACTTCAAGTGTGGCAGCTGCTTATGGTTAGATGGCCTCTCCTTGTTACAGAACCTTTCACCCCTTCCCCTGCAAATGTCCTAGCCAGAGAGCAAATGGCTTACCCCAGAATCTGGGTTTCTGTATATCTGAATTATGCTTCATACCAACTTCATCCCGACAGGGGAAGGTGTAATTTGTATACAGAGATGAAACATTTTCTCTGTTGTCCAATAATGCATCCTGGGATTCTGATGTGGTTTGTTAGATCTACCCTCTTCAAACCAAGCCCTAATTACATCATGCTATTCTCCATTCGGATCCCAGCATCCTTTGTTTTCTAGAACATTGGCTGGGGCACCTCTCCAAAGCCATGCTAAGCCACTGTGTCCACACTGGAATTCCAAAATCACTTCACCTATTTGGGTAAATATATACAGAATCTCAAACGTTTTGTTCTAGGCAGTGACATTTCTCACAAATGATTATTCCTGGATTTCCATTTGCTTTGAGTGAAGTCCGTGTTTAGCTGATAATTTGCTTACACTGTCAGGGCTTCTTAGGGTCAAAAGCATGACAAATATTTGTACAGTTTTCTTTTGCTGAAAGCTATTTTTTACAAAGAAGGTGCAGGTATCCCTTTTACAGGGTACATTTTTCATCTGCTTGAATGACATGCTGTATAAAGTCTTCAGAGGGAGTCTTCGCATTGCAGATAAACAATAAAACAGAGTTATTCCCCACAGGGGATTTAAAGTCACAGCCCATTATGTTATTGACAAAGGACAAATTATTCTCTTCATTCTCTCCAATACAGGGAGCCACGTGATCGAGACTCCTAATTCATATACTTTATATCCCCTTTACTCTCCAATAGGACTTTCTGCAGATATAAAATCTAACGACTGTATGTTGGATGATTACATACTTTTCCATTTTACTGAATTCCTTGTTTTTCATTTAGGGGCGAATTCGTAATAACTAGGGAGCTTGCTCACGTTCTCAGAAAGTATTTGGTATTGCTTGGAGTTATTTCGACCTTAAATGTTTAATATGGTTTACATTGCATTGCACCGGTAATCGAATCAGCGCCAAACTCCATCCACTCAATCTTTTTACTTTTTGAAACCCCACTTTTCCCTTGACGATTGAAAAGCTGCATCTAATGAAGATAAGGGCTCACACGTTGAAGTGTTAACTTTTGTTGCCTGATTTAAATTATCCGTGGCAATCCATTTACAGAACACTCATCTTAACGCTTGCCTTGGGTAAAAGGCAAAAGGAGGAGGGAGCAGGTAAATAGAATTGTCTTAATAGTTTAAGCCAAAAATTAACAACAAAATTGTTGGGATGCTAAGCAGTGTTACACTCAATCAAGATGAATGTACCTTTTGATGGGTTCTCTGGACCGTGGTGTATTTCTCCCCAGTATGCAGCCCAAGGTTGTAACGGAGCCAGGGTGCTCATAGATTTCAGATTGACATCCTTTATTCCTCCCTAGCACAACAAAACATTACAGGTGTTATGATTGATTTTCACTGGATTCACAAAACTTCAAGGTAGCATCCAACTGGGGAAAGAGCAGCCTCAGTTAAAAATCAGGAACTTAACTCTCATCAGCTACTGCTTGGCTAGTCATTTCCACTCTCCTCGTGTTTAAGGTCTGTTGTGATTATTTTATTGTTTAGTAGATAACATGAACGCAAGCGCAGCCACCTTTTGCAAACAAAAGGAAAGGAACCTCCATCTATAGGCTAAACCACATGGTAGCATAAAATCAAACAAACTTTAACGTAAGATAGGTAGCCATAAACTCAGATCTATTTTGTTGTGTGACTGTTGGCAAGTTCCTTAACCTCTTTAGGATTTTACATTCTCATTTATAAATGAAAATACTGATGCCTTTTTTATTTAAAATTGTTGTATACAGTTTTTATATGTGTGTGCAGAAATCCAAATATACATAGTCAACACATATTTATCCTGCCTTGGCACCTGTAGCATGGGAAAGATTTAAATGCCAGTGTTGTTGGCCTTCCTTTTCCATGTTCTTTCTTGTACTCATCCTATGCATAGGTAATACGTAATAAGCATTTGCAAGCTTTATGGCAAAGCAACTCTTACTATAAGTTTTATAAAATTCCCTCTAATGGGGAAGTCTAGGGAGGACTGTATAATATACCATGTCCAAGGTAAGACCAAGTAGTGAAAGATGCTGGAAAGAGAAGTAAGGATGAGTCATGGACAGCTTGAAGGTCAAGTCTAGGTGTTGAGGCTTTGGCCAACAGACAGTAGGAATCACTGAAGAGGAAGTGAAATAGGCTATACCCAGACCACCCTGGGAGCATTTAAACCAGTGAGGGAAGGGTCTGGGAAAGTAAATGTGAATGGGACATTACATGGTTCATGGCACCAGGAACAGACTGGTGACATGAAGAAAGAGTCATTAGGACTTGACAACAAATTGGAAAACATGGGCGCATAGAAGATGATTGTGTAGTTTTCAGCCTCGCAAACTGGGAATATGTCATTGTCTTTAAGAAAGCTAGAGACTAGAGGAAAAGGTTTTTAGTAAAGATGAAAAAATATATAGAATTCAGATCTGATTATAATGGTTCCAAAACAGATTGAGTCCCAACACATCCAGGAGTAGTTTCTTCCAACTATCAATAATTGATACTACAATTAGAATTTCACATGGATGTTAGAAGTTCTGAAAACATTTTGATTATTCAAAAAAATTGAGCATATTAAACAAGTAGAATCTTTAGAAAAATTTCTGTGAATCCTTTTATAAAGAAAAAAATTCATGATTAATATGCTTAGCACCTCCAATTTCCCTCTTTAGTGACTTAGCATTTTTACTTTATTGGGTTAAAATAACAGCAACAGCAGCAACAAGTGTCAATCTTGGTATCTATTTTTCCCTGCCAGGACCTTCCCCCAGTAGATGTAACAAATATTGGGTAAGGAGTTGAGTGTTCTTTCCAAATAGGATAACCTGGTGACCTGTGGGAGAACTAGCAGCCCATGTTTGCAATTTTTGAAAAGTAGCTGTCAAAGGTGAGGACATTTTGTACTTCTTGATTTTGGGGGGAAGTATTGAGCCATCCTCTGTGCCCACAAGAGTGTGGAAGGATCCATGGAAGTCTGGTCCATTAATCAGCAAGTTCATGCTATGCAGGAAACCCATAGGGTGGACAGAGATCGATAGGCCTTTGTAAAAACCTGATTAATGCATTTGTTCCCACCAAATTGCTTCTAATCTCTTTTATGGGTCAAGAAATGTTTGTGTCTTGCTGCCACCTTATAAAATGCACCAACGTCTCTCATTTCCTGCCTCCTCCTTCTGAGTGATCTCTGCTTTACCTTTGCAAGCACAGCCCACATTCCATGACCAGAGATTGAATTTCAGATTTTCTGCTATCTGCCTAGGGAATGGCTGGAAGGGGACAATTGCCTCGCTGTGCTGGGAGACTGATCAGTGTCAGGGAGGTCACAAGATTTTTTTCCTGGAGTTTGGAGGGAGGGTGTGGGCAGGGTGCAAAAAGTTACTTTTATTAAGACTTGAAGATTGTGTTCAACCAAACAGCCTATAACTTCCTTAGAATGACACCATAAGAACTGCCCCTCTTGCTTTCTTTCCTTATTGTCTTAATGCTCAGTCTATGCCACCCATTCTGTGTAAGCACAGAGATCCCGGACGTGAGGAGGCATTGTATTAGACTTGTTCTGTTTCAAAATGGAGTTTACGTGTCATGGTTTTAGTCTCTTTCCTAGATACTTTAATTTTTTTCTAAAACACGATTCTGGTTATTTCCAAGTTTAAAACCCGCAGAGACTGTAACACTACAAAAATGCTTAGATAGAAGGAGAAAGGGTGGACTTCTGATAGGAAATGGCTGCCTAACTCAGCATCTCCCCCTTCCCTTCTGAAAATCATCCAAAAAAAAAACCCTGAGAAAAATGTAAAACAAAGATATACAGTCCATTGTTTGGTCAAATCTGGAAAGGAATCCAAAGTACAGGTGGTCCCTGGGTTACTGATGAAGTACGTTCCTGAGAAGGTCCGTAGGTCGGATTTATGACTTACTCAGACCCCTGGTGAATAGTGCATATACGGTAATAATAACACCATAATGGCTCATATATGGTAATAATACAGTGTAATATTGTAATAATAATACCCCTGTACTGTGATAATCAGTTATAGAAACTATCGTGCCTTTTCTTTTAATTCAAACAAACAGAACATAAAAACATATGCAAAGAGTTTAGATAGGAGATAGGAGAAATTTCAAAAAAGAATATTAAAGGTTAACACTCGCCTAATGTTGTATCAGTGTCTTGCTTACTAGAAGGGGCATATTTGAGAGGAGAAGGTAGGCTGCCATTAATCGGAAGATGATGAAGGAGATGGTGCTGCAGAGGACGGAGTGGGTGCTGGAGAACCAGGATTTGATTCTGTTGCTGGAGGAGGGGAGCTGACCACTGACGTCGGTTGCTTGAGAGAGAGGGAGAGGTATCTAGGGTTGTTTGCACAGCCTCTTTCTTTTTTTCTTTATCATTAATGGCCTTGTAGCAGCTGACATTCTCACTGCATGGTTAACCTTTGTAAACCGCTCAATGTTGGGATCTTGCTTGTCAAGCTCAGCAAACCCTGCTTCAATGAGACGAAAGGCTTCAGCCAATTCTTTTATCATAAACTTTCTTGGCCATGGATCTTCTGATTCTTTGTATTCTTGTGTTTTTCTATCAGCTGCTTCACTATCTGAGACTAGCCACTAGCGTAGGATGCTGCCCCCATGAACCGCTCATACTGTGCGGGTTTGTTCATGTATGTGGAAGAAACAAGTTCCCTAATTATTATTTAATTATAGAATATCCTCATAGGGAGCCTTGGGAGCCCATCTGTAAGTACGGAACACTATCAGTTGGTTCGTTCATAACCCAGGGACTAGCTCTAGGAATGAAAACGTTCAAAAACAACTGAGTTTGCAAAGAGAATATGTGAAAAGCATTAGAGAAAAGCAGAGGAGAGAAAACTCAGTCTTGGCAGAGCACAGAGACGATCAACAAAATATGTTTCTTGAAAGTGAAAGACAAAATGTGCAAGTCAAAAAGTAATATTCCTTTTTGCAATATTTATGCAGAAACCAGTGAACCTAGGTGATGGCACAACTCTCTGGCCCCAGGATGGTTCAGAAAACCAGTGGGACTGGGGCTCCACGAAGAATCAAACAAAACATTCATTTCCCTAGAATTATTTTGTTTTATTTTTTTGTAACATTAATTTAAATGGACATTTTGATAGAAAAATAATTTTCCAAGTGCCCACAGGAAAAACATATAATAAAAGCAGAATGATTTCCACAGAAAAAAATAAAGAAAAATGTCTTTTCTGAGATGCTCACAAAAAAAGTACCAGGCTAGTTTCACAGGGTAGTTCTACCAAACCATTAAAGCACAGAAAAATTATAATGCTAGTGAATGTGGTCTAGAACACAGAAAAACGATTGATAGAAATGTTCAAGTTTTTCAAAAGAGAGTGCAAACTGTTAACCAAAACCTGACATAGATTGTGGAGAGACAGAGAAAATTGCTCACCCACTGCAATTATAATACCTACTCATAAATAATCAATACTCGTAAACAGAGTCACTATTAAAAGATTTCCTAATATTAAACCACATTGATCATGACCCAAAGAGTAAATTAGGACTTTCTTCATGTAAAAAGGCATTTGATAAAATTCAACTTCCACAAAGAATGAATACAATCAATAAACTTATATGAATTCTTCTTCAAGTTGATAAAATATAAACAAGCCTGGGAGAACAGTAGAAGCTTTTCTTAATGGTGTTGAGAGCAGTCAGTGTTAGGTTGTGTTATTGCTGTGCTCTATTTAATGTTGCATTAGAGGTGCTAGCTAAGGTAATTGGGTCAAGAACAAAATGAGAGATATAAAAATGTGTTAGGAGTAGGTAAAATATCTTTATTTCCAACTGAAATGATGGTACGCCTAGGAAAAACAACAGAATCAACTCTAAAAACAATAATTCAGTAAGTTACTGGGATTAAAAAGCGTATACATAAATCAGTAATTTTCACCTATCCAAACAAACCAGTTAGAAAATATGCTGTCAAAAACTCCAGTTTCGATTGCAACACAGAAGATAAAATACCAACAAATTCACAAGCAATACACAAGATCTTTATGTATGAAGAAAACATCAACAGAGGCATTGATTGAAGGCATATCATATGCTTGAGTAGAAAAACAGTGTCGTAATGAACTCAAACTTCTCTTACTGACTTTGCAGATTACACATGATTCCAATTAAAATGCCAAAATAGGTGAGTTTTTCCCTTTCTGAACTGCACAAGGCGATCTAAAGTTTATATTACAAGATAAAAAGCATTATCAGACATTAGAATATAGAATAAAGTTCCGTAATTATGAGTGTGAGGCAGCAACATGAGCTGATCTATCAGTGGACTAGGATTTTAAGTCTAGGAACAGATGCATTTACATGTAGGATGAGCTCTTGAGAAAAATGACTTCTCAAACCACTGGGGAAAGTTGGACCATTTAATAAGTGATCTCAGGACAATTGAGTGGACATCTGAGGAAAAAATGTAGATGTATGCTTTATACATTATAAACAATTCTAATGGATAAAAATTTTAAGTGGTAAAACATGAAAACTATAGAATTACTATAAAAAACTATAAAAAACACAGGAGAATCTTTAAGCCTCCCTAATGTGACTCAAAATCCGAAAGTCATAAAAGGATGACAAAATAAGCTAAATTAAAAAAAAGAAAAATAAACTTCTACTTTCCCCTTCCCCCCAAAAGACAATGAGCAATGTTTAAAAAAAGATAAATTTAGAATATTTTCAACACATGTCGTAGACAAAGGGCTAATATTACTAATGTGTGAAGAGGACTCAGAAACTTATAATGAAAAGACAAGTCAATTTTTTAAAATGGACAAAATTTGCAAATATACAAGTGACAGAAAAGGAAATAAAAAGGGCTCTTGAACATTTGAAAAGATACTAAACCTCACTTATAATAAGAAAAAATGTAAATAAGAGCATATTGAGATGTAATCTTCATCTATCTAATTGACAAAATCCCAAAAGATGTATGTATTTTGTTAGTGAGTTACTGAGAAAGGAGCAACACACATTATTGTTCAGAGTATAAACTGCTACAACCCCACGGAGGGCTTGCAGTATATGTCAAAATTTAAAATGCCTATGTACACCCTTTGACCCAGCAAGTGTACCTGTAAAGACTTAACGTTTTTATATCATGTTATATTTTTATAAAAATTATTTATATGGTTATACTTATATAATTACTCACATAATACTATATTCAAATATACATGAAATGAGTTATGTAAAATAATAGCATAATTACTCGTAATAGTTAAAGATTAGGTATCACCTAAATACCCATCATAGGGCATTGACTAAATAAATTATGGTATATCTCTACCACAGAGGAATGTAAAAAAAAAAAAAAAGCACAAGCATTCTCAGTATGCTTTGATGTGGAAGGATATTAAAATATATTTAAGTGAAAAAAAAAAGCTAAGTGTAAGACAGCAAGTACAGTTTGCTACCATTTACATAAAAAAAGAGGGAAAGAATGTATAGGGGAAAACCCTGTACACATAGAAAAAGGAAAAGCAAGGCAGAAAAATGTTGCAGAGAAATGAAAAGGAAACTAAGTCTCTTTAAACTTAGAAAACTTCTCATATATGAGTTTTATACGATACCAAATGCAGTACCGTGCATACTATACAGAAAAATTAGTAACAAGCGAAGTTACTATGAGCCCTTTGCAGAAAGGGTACATGATCAGTAGGATTGCTGTCGGGATAGATACTTAGGGAGCAACCGTTGCATGGTTTACGAACTAATGGTGCCAATGCTGATAGACTGGGCGGTGATTCTCACATGAAACGGACCGGTTTTTAGATCAAGAATTGGTTTTGGTGACTGCTCAGAAGGAAGCATCAGCCAGCA
Source organism: Lepilemur ruficaudatus (assembly GCA_963574885.1). Taxonomy (NCBI): domain Eukaryota; kingdom Metazoa; phylum Chordata; class Mammalia; order Primates; family Lepilemuridae; genus Lepilemur; species Lepilemur ruficaudatus. Next base: position 115,077 of record CAUYRT010053303.1, read on the forward strand.
CACAAATGGGCCCCGAGCAACAGAAACAAAGACGTGGAGATCCCAGAGAGGAGGGATGTGCTTGCTAATGGCGGTGATGCTTGCCAAAAGCCTCAGTCCGCAGGCTTACTCAGATCTGAGAATTAGGATGCAATTAAAGGAAAAATACACAGAGAAACGAAACAGTTATTTGCTTTTGGTGAACAGTAACACAAAACGATAGTGATTACTTGGGTTGGGAAGGAGACTCTTCATTGCCTACCTTTTGTACACTTGGATGTTTAAAACTTGTTGAATGATGACCTTTTCGGCTTCCAGGGCTTTTAATGGCATGGAGTAGTAGGTATCAGTGTGTGTCTGTTAAATGAATAAATGTTTCCACTACCCCATGTGCCCCTGGCATGACCAGAATATTTCCCTGCTGTGGTAGAGTAAAAGCTATTCAATTTCCAGCTTTTCTCCGTATTTAGGCAGCTTACTGGAGGGAGAGTCCCCTAAAGGTTCAGACAGACAGCTTCCAGCGCTTTTAATGACCAAGGCTAGTCACATGCATTAAACTGAATGCTGTGAAAGAGGCAATAAAGGCTTTGGAGAGAGAACATTTTTTATTCTGGTATGGGGGAAGAAAGTATAATTTACATAGTCACAGTCTCTTTTTATTAACAAGAATAAAGCTAGTTCCCATTTAGTCTGTCTTCATTATACTGCCAGGCATTGTGTTAGACACACAGACATTATTTTTTGCAATCTTCCCAACAACTTAATGACATAAGTACATTATACCAGAAAGTTTAAAGAACTATCTAAGGTTCAGAAGGAGCAAGTCAGTCTTCGAAGCTCTTTTTCTTTCTCTCTGCATTCAGCTAACTGCGCTAAGAACTACAACTCCATCTTCGTGAGCTTCTCTCTTTCCTGTCTTTGAAATGCCACTAAACACATGGGATGAATCCATGTGGCATCTTATTGTTACCTATGAACAGGGGGTTCTAGTTCCTAATCCATTAGGATCAGGTGGAGAAACAGGCATCCAAGACTACACTGCATACAGAGAAGAGAAAAGAAAGATCAGAGGTCCAGGGCTACAATAACACGGACATCTAGACTTGACAGCCAAAATATCACGCAGGATTTGACTAAAAATATTGGGGCAACTTTTCAGAGAATCATGGGTGAATCAGAAGCTCAGCAAGCAGATTTTATTAGTGTTCAAAACCGTTTTAGGTTAAGAACTTCTTAGATCTACACTAGCTCAGAAGGGAATTAATCCCAGTACTTAACATAGGGGCAGAATCTATTCATGGAAAGGAAATAACAGCAAATATGAGTTTAACATATCACGTAGATCGTTACCATGTCCTTCTGTCTGTCTGAACTTTTAGGGGACTCTCCTAGGCTGCCTAAATATGAAGACAAGCTGGAACATTGACTGACTTTTACTCTACCACAGCAGGGAAATAGCCTGGTCATGCCGGAGACACATGGGGTAGTGGAAACATTTATCCATTTAACAGACACACACTGACACCTACTACGTGCCAGGCATTGTACTGGAAAAACAGTGGGGAAAAAAGCACAGTCTCTGATTCCACGGAGTTTGTCATCTTGTGGGAGGAAGAGATTTTACTAAAATAAGTTCAGGCAAAAATAGGAAAGTAGAGCTATGGTCGCAGCTGTGAAGGAGTGGTGGTTGGTACCATACGAGCCCGTCATACGGGGCATTGACCTCGTCAGGGAAGGCTGATCTCCGAAACGATGAATTCAAATGACTTCTGAAGAAAGAGGGGGAGTTAATTGGCAAAGAAGCGCCGAGAAGAGCCTTCCAGGCAGAGGAAACAGCGTGTGTTAGGTCGAACCATATGAAATTGCTACTTTTAAAGGTCAGAAATCATTGAACATCAACTGTTTCACACAGTTCATGTTATTTATGGGTCTGTTCTGCACATAGCACTATCCAAAGCACGGCGGCTAATAGCAAGGTGTTTTATATGCTTCCTGCACTCACACTTCTCATAGTCCAGATGGGATGTCTAGGAAAGGATGAGCAAAAAGTAAAATGATGATAGATTAAGAGAAATCACGAGGGAGTGAAGGGTCCTGTGGAGAGGATGCATTCCAGTGAAACCAAGCGCTCCTTTTTCAGAGCCTGTTTGATGCATACGGTTTTATAACACCCTGAAGCTGCTGATGGCTTTCCACCAAGGGGGTGGCACAGACTTCTGGGCTGCATCTGTAATATCCAGCTCTTACCCCTCCTGTCTTCCATGTCAAAGGAAGCCACAAGGCTGCAATAAGCCCCAAAACCTGCCTCTTCAGCTGTTTCCCCATCGTGCTCCATTAACAGTGAGATCAATGCAGACCACCAAGTGACAAGACGACCCGAGGGTTTGAATAGTTAATTGTTTTCTTCTAAATAAAATATGTCAGGACTAATTATTTGGGAAATTTTCTCAGACATTTATATGGGGTCAGAGACAAAGGGGACTCTGGTAATCAGCTGACACGGGCAGGAAAGTTTTTTCTTCCCTGCCAAGGAGGAAATGAAAAGGCAGTCACATGTGTGCTAGCGGCAGATTTACGTGGCACTGTTTTTCTTCCGAGGTGCAGGATTTACGTTGTGACTGTCTACTTAGTAATCCTGATATGCCATTACCTATGTGTTAGAGGATATCATTTGAGGATGGCTCAGGGAAGAGGAAGAGGACTCAGCCTTTTGTGTGCAGGGTGCGGTAGCTGTATACTTTGATATGCCGCAGGAGAGCAGAATGGTCTTTTGGTTTAATCACGCTACAAGAAAATGAGTTGAAATAATTAAAGATCTCAAAAACTTATCCCACACATCTATGTTTTGCATCTCAAAGCCATGCCTTATGAAATAAAATTCCTTTTATTTTCTTAACTTTAGTTCTTGGGAAGGGGTTAGGTAATCGAGGGATGTGACGTGTCATTCAAAATGTTGAAACCTCTTCTCTTCCGAAGAGTTTTTTGTGAACGTAAGGAGTTTGAGAGTCATCTCTTCCCCTTACTTTGCACTTTGCACGTCGACAAAGCTTGTCCACTGCCATTATCACTCTCTGCGGCTCCCCGGACACCCCGCAGAGTCCCACCGTGCCTGCTTTCTCTTTCCACCTCCGTTACTCCCACCCGCACCGCAGCCTGGCAGTGAACTGAGACTTGGGCTGACTGTGTGCTTGCTCCTGAAGTCCCCAATAAGTCATTTAATTGTCTCCCTCACCTACATAATGGGGAGGGGTGCTACCGTTTTAAATTCAATTTTCATTTTCTTAGAAACTTATAACAAAGAGGCAGCCTAGGTGAAAATTCAGAGCCATCAGAAGAACGTTATCAGAATAAAGAGGCCAGATACAGCTTCTTTCTTTTCCAATCAATGTAATTCATGTGATGGTGAGGGTCACCGTTACCGTCACGGAAATAAGTGTGGCTAACATTTAGTATTTAATGAGCAATTACTATGTGCTTGGCACTCTGCTAAACTTTGTGTGAGTTATCTTCTTTAAGTTTCACCAACAAGTCTTTCGTCTCGGTACTTTGAATTATCCCAAGGTTACAAAGTAGGAATTAGAGGTACAGAGAGGTGTCCTGCAGGTGACAGGTATCGTAAGAGGTGGAGCCGGAATGTGGAGCCAGCTTTGTCCAACCCCTGGACAAAGAGCCTGCATCTTTAACCACACGGGGTTATTCAGTGCAGTTTTTAAAATGGAAACACTGGAACTGCCTAGGGAGCTTGTTAAATACACAGATCCCTGAGCTGTACCTCTGGCATGCAGAATGAGCCGCGGTGGTGAGGCCCGAGGGTCTGCATGTTAACAGGCTCCTCCGGAGGGAGTTCCGATGTGCTCTGCAGTTTAAGAAGCACTTCACATCACAGAGAGTGGTGCCAGCAGCACAGTGCCCAGACGATTATTTAACCCACAGGAGCCTGTCAACGTGATCACCGTTAAGTGGCAGCCCCGCATCTGAAAATGGTGACCCCACTCCAGACAATCACATTTGTGTGCAATGTGGCATATCCCAGCCCATGCCCAGGGGGTGGGGAACCAGTGCTCCAGACTACGGCAAAACACAAAGCGTGTTGGGAGGAGGATTAGAGCTGCTTAGGACTCGTTCCTGTTTTTCTCTCTTCGGCAACTCTGATTGATTCTCTCGTGAGTTAGGCAACTTCAAGGTAACTGGAAAACAAGGCAGTGGCAAACCCATCAGTGGTATGTGCCACCTGTTTACCTGGATTCGTATCAGGGTGTCTCCTCTATCTGCAAGTGCATGTAACACCTTGGGAAGTGTCAAAATGAGGGGCCCTACGGGAAACAGCTGCCAATGCCTAGAGGTTGGAGGAAGTGAGTCTCACGGTGTTTAGACTTTTTCTTCTATGCGGAACATATTAATATAACATCGATTATGGTGGTTTTCACACTTGTGCATGCATTAGAATTTCCTATGGGGCTTTTAAAATAAGAATGCTGGCCCCCAGCCCCAGAGTTTATGATCCAGTAGGTTTGGGGCTGGGAGTGCGTGCGTGCATCAGTATGAACCGCTGGCATTGCTGGTCTGGGTACCAGACTTGGAGAATCACTGGTGTCTTGAGTTTAAGTGATAGGATGATTTGGGGGCAGTTTTCCAATGCAGACTTGAATCCTGTGATTAAGAATATAAAACCAGACCATCCATCCATCCTGTCTCTTAAACCTCAAAGAATAGGAAGAGAAACTCAATATTCCTCAGTTTGGCCACTGAAGTCTGTCTTGAGCAATGATGTGGTTTGACAGCCGGGTGATGATGGGCTTTGGGAGTCAGAACCGGTTTCAAATGTGGTCTTCAGGTGAGTTGATGAATGTCTTTGAGCCTCTAAGTCTCTGACTTTGAATTTCTACGTCTGTTAACCAGGAACAACAATGCCTACCTCGTGGGGCTTGTGCTGGAGATCTTGTTTGTCCCCAGTTTTCTCCCTTCTTCATTTTGCAGCGTGGCCTGCCTGGAAGCTGACCTCTCCTTTTGTCCTCTGCTTTCCAGCTGAGTTCAGCCTGTGGGGAGTACCGGCAGGAGATCTAAGTGCGGAAGGAGAGTGAAATAGGGAGTTTATCCTCCAGTGCTCACTCCCTGTGGGTCACTACAGTGAGCTGTGTCCCTCTCTGAAAGAGCACATGTCTTGCTGGGTGGAGTTTTCTTACAGACAGACCTCCCATCCCTGGGTTCTTGGAATATCAGTCCACCCTGGATCCCTTCTGCCTAGGGACGGTGAAGGTCGACTATGGTTAATTTCATGCACTATTCTTTGTTCATTTCTTCTAACCCTGCTGCCGCTTTTGTAAATGGTGCCTTTGTGAAAGTGCATTTGACTACATAACCTCCGATTCACGCGGCGCCCTGACTTCTACAATTGCAGTGAGGATTAGTGGAAGGAACGCTGGCAGGGAGCTTGGCCCCGTGCTATCAGCTAGTGAGTGCCCAGCAATTTTCATAATTACTATTACTGCGTTGTAATATCTGGCTTAAATTGCCCTGATTGGTTATCTGTACCTATGGCACCTACCCATACATGAACAGCTCATTAGTGTATTTTGTCTTCTTTGGGTACCACTTAAGTCACCTGGACTATCTTCCTCATTTTCCTCAATCCTAGGAAAAATTACTTTTCCATTTTTTGGCATGTATATTACTAATTTTAGGCTTTTAGATTTTTCTGTTTCTTATAGTTCAATGTTAACTAGTACGTGACTCCTATTTCTACTGCTGTCAATCAAAAATATTGCTGGATACTGTCTCCTTTTGCAGAAAAAACATTCCTGAGGGTAGGAAGTGTATGGCAAGACGGAAGGGAAGAAGGAGCCCAAGTCTTTGATGTCTTCAAGGAGCTATTGTAGCAGTTCTGAGCTTTTTGATTCTTTTTGTGTGAGGGGCAAAAAAATTTTAAAAAATCCAAATGGGTAAGCTACCACCATTGGGCTTTTTGCTGCATGTGTGTAAATAGAATTCTAACTGATATACTCTTCATTCAGGGATTGAACTAGGTATAGACAAGGGTTATCAGGAAATATTCAGCCAGCTCACAAAAGTATTGCTTTGAGAAATGGATGCAACTTTTAAAAATGTGATAGGTTTCTATAATATGTTTAATCTGCAGCCCATGTGGAATGACTTCCTAAAGAAGAAGGGTCTCTATCTTGGTCATTGCTACATTCAAGGTGTGTCTAGCACAGTGCTTGACACAAAGTTGCTACTCAGTAGATAAATGTTTACGTGCCCAGTATGTGTTTAATAGAGACTGTGGCTGGTTAAGTTTATGGGCAGTGACATGTGGAAAGCTTATTCCCATATTTATTGTCAGTATCCATAATCTACTGCCTTGGAGGAAAGGTAACAGGAGGAGACTGCTGGCATCTTGGTATTTATAGATCCTAGGACAATGTCCAGGGGGTGCTAAACTCGCTCGGAAACTGGTAGGTAAACAAATCAAGAAATGAAAGTGAATAGGAAGTGTTTTCTGTCTACATGGAAAAATATTGACTCAGAAACTTCTCGCAACTTTAAAGATACGTTGTGTCCTTTTTGTACTTAAATCGCTTTTTCATCGTTTTTCCACTTTTTGAAAATTTAGAAAAATAAGACTGTGGAAAGACCTACGGAAGAGGACAAAATTATCTGTAATCCTGCCATCTAGACTTAAAAATAAATTCTGGGTGTTTTTTAGAGAGATATTTTCCCATCAGCAATAACTTTCTTTTGGAGCCTTATTCTGCTGATATTTTTCTGCAACTTAGCTTGGTAATTGTGACTGACTTTCCAAATCTTGTCTGTTCAACCAGGATAATGAACGATACTTAAAGTTCTCATTTTTGCTTTAATTTACAAACCTTTAGAGCATTCCGTTCCTTTCACCGCATTCTTGATATTGTAATTTGCACCAACAGGTCCTTATTCTGAAAATAGTTTATTTAAAGATGCCTCATTTACTGTTCTTCTGGGTATATTATTACTGTACAGTGCTTTTAAGTTTTATTATCCGTGTCATCTTTTGACATACATGTTCAATAGCTGATACTTTCAGTGTGCCATTAATATCATTAAACTGTATTATGTGTTTTATTTGGTTGATGTTATTATGCAGTTACCGTTCAGATTTACATCTTTAGTCTCAAAAATTAGCATTCATATTTTTAAACAATGCTAACAAAATGTCAACAAGGTAATTAAAAATATAAATAAACCAAAGCCAAGGGATTTTGAAGGACTTTATGACCTAATAGTGGCTTGGGAAAGGGGAGAGGGATGGGGAAGAAGTTGTTCTGGGGGACTTATTTTTACTGCCACATAGGTACACAGCTGGTTGATATTTAGAACTCACCTGTGCCTGCCTTTAGTGGTAGCCTATTACTGATAAATGAGAAAATAATTCTACTTACAATTTTGATATATAAATCCTATTTTTTCCCTAATAACTCTTCTTGCTTTTTCCTTTCCTCTTCATCCCGAGCAACTACGCAAATCTGTGAAAGATTTTATGTTTTGTTTCTGAAGTTCATTTATCCAGTCAGTTAATCAACGTGTATTTATTAGGTGCCTGCTCTCCTGAGAACAAAACGATGACCAGGGCACTGGGGATGCCACAGGGGGCAAAACCTGAGAGTCTCAGTCCTCATGGGACTTGCAGTCTAGTGGACAGGCAGTCATCAGCTGATCCAAGTCCTGAGTCTCTAATTACAAATTGGCGTCAGGGCAGTGGAGAAGAGGATCACAGTTTCACGAGAAAGTAAAGAAAGGGATTCTGGGCCAGACTGGGGGCTTGTGCTCCAGGCCAGGGAGGATTCTTTGGGTAAGTAAAGTTTGAGCTGAGAGCATAGGACGAGTGAGCAGCAGGAGAAAGGTATGAGAGCTGAAAGCCTGTGGGGAGGGGTGGGGCATGAGGAAGCGCTCCAGACAGAGGGCACCAGATTTAAGCCCAGTGATGGGAAGGGACATGGAATGATTGAGCCACTGGAAGAAAAGACATGTGGCTGGAACTCGGGAAGCAAGGGCTAGAGTGATACTAGACATGTCTAGATGGGGGATTGGGCCCCAGACTACGCACAGCCTTGAAGGTCAGGTTACACATTTGCTCTAGATCCTATAAGCAATGGGAGGAAGCTGTAAGGAGCTGCAATCCATTCTTTGGCCTTTGATTCATTTTCATTTGCATTATTATCTTTCGTATATATGACTTGTGACTCTCATTAGGATACTATGATGATTAATTTTTATGTGTCAACTTGGCTGGGCCACGATGCCCAGATGTTGGGTTAAACATTATTCTGGATGTTTCCATAAGGGTATTTTTTAGATGAGATTAGCACTTAAGTTGATGGAGTAAAGCAGATTGATGGCCTTCCATAGCGTTGGTGGGCCTCATCTAATCAGTTGAAGGCTTAAATAGCACAGAAGACCGGCCTTCCCTGAGCAAGAGGAAATTCTGCAGCAGAAGGCGTTCAGACTTGAACTGCAATATTGGCTCTTTCCTGAGTCTCCAGCTTACTGGTCCACCCTGCAGATTTTAAACTTGCCAGCCTCCCCAATTGCGTAAGCCAATTTCTTAAAATACATTTATCTCTATAAATGCACATCCTATTGGTTTTATTTCTCCGGGAACCCCAGTACAGATATCATTACCTTGCTGAACGTGGAGAATGTATTTCACTCATCTTTGCACCTTCCTACTGCCTTGTACTTTGTAAACAGTGACTGTTTAGAAAAACTGGCATTTCATAAGGATCCGGGTTTTCTGAACATGGTGCTATTTGTACTATGCCTAAAATATAACTTCCTGATTACAAAAATTGATTTTCAAATATTTATTAAGAAACAGACCTAAGTTAAATAAACTTGCTTATCGTATACATTCTCAAAATTTTTAATATGCTGTTATCTGCTGCGACAAAGTTAGATATCATCAAATTTTCATAAACCTTCTTTTAGTGGAGCATCTTGTGGGACTAGTGTTTTCAGAATTTGCTCTTTAGTAGTATTAGAAAAAATGTTTATTGACTCACAGGGCAAATCATTCCCTTTTATCTTCACTGGAATGAATATATACATATATTTCTGAATCTGGTTAATTCGGTGGGAAGGGAAATGTTTTATTTTGTCTTGAATTGCTGCAGTTGGGGAATCCTGATAATGAGCCTAGTCTTTGTCTTTTAAGGGGCTTGATTCTAGTTACAGTTATAAGACGTATTCAGGAGTTCTAATGCTCTAATGACTGTGTGGGAAGTGGGTAAGATGGTTATAAGTAACAGAAGAGAAGAAGAAAATACCAGTATTATCTAGAGTCGAGCCACTCTAAGTGTGGTTGGTGTTGGTCTGCAAACTGTCTTAATATCTGCATAGAAATTGAGAGGAAGCGTGAAGATACTTTTAGGGCAATAGAACAGAGTAATTTATGTCTGTTGATATAACCCAAAAAATTAAACACATATTTTATATGCCTTCTTAAATATAATTCTTCTAGTAGTTAATTTGAATTGGGCTCTACAAAAGTATTGATCTGTGCTAGACTGGAGATTAAAATAACAAAACAAAGAAACAAAAACCCAGTTAATCACCCCTGATAGTTTGAGTAGCACTGGTCTAGACTGGTTGAGAAAATTTACCTGGGGGAGGACAGCCGGCCAGAGGAGATCAGCACTAGAAATGATATTCTCAGGGAAGAAACAGCAGGAACAAAGGCCCAGAGACTTACTGAATGAACGTGTGTGCAGAGGACGGCGGGGAGGCCAGGCCAGGCGGAGGGGAGCCCTGAGACTCACTTGCGCCACTGTCACGGAGATAGGAATTGTCAACTTGTGTTTCTTGCCAGATAGCAAATTGCTATGGACTGGCAGCATTAGGAGGCTTGGCCAGGGTCTGTCACCTGTTGGGAGATCATTCCCGCTGTGTACCAATTGCTCTGTGAGCTTTACTGGTCCAATTCCAATAGGAGTGTTAGTCTGAAGGTTGCTTATTCCTCATATGGTCATGCGGGTACAGTGCTTGGCAGAGAAAACTCTAATTAAAGTGTTTAGAGTAAGCCAAACCCAATTCACTGTGGCTAGTTATCACTTGATTGCAAGATATCATAATACTCCCGTTGCTCTCCGTCTCTAGCCCTCCCCGCAAATCCTGGATGAACTTAAGAACGCTATTTGATTTGATCTCATCCAGGAGGTAGAGGACACTTGTCAAGTTCAAACTGCTGCCTGAAGTGTATTCTTTCCAGTACATCCATCATCGTGGGTTATTAAAATGATGATTTGCCTGGCGAGTGCATTACCTAGTCTCCCAAGAGGTGTCAGTGGTAATGTTATATGCTCAGAAGCAAAAATTCCATCTCAATGAAGAGGGTGCTTATAACAACCAGTATTTTAGGAACTTGGAAAAAGCAAATGGAATACCAAGTAGGACAAATGTATTCACAAAAATGGCAGATATATATTAGTACTGTGATACTGTTTTTCTTTAAGTTATTTAATTGACTGTTTACCTAAGCTAAATACTGTTCTTTTTCTGTTTTCTGGTGTGTTGTGAATGCATAAAGTTTTGGACAAATTTGAATGAGGTGAATCTTAGTTTGCAAAGTACAGAAGATAATGCAAAAACTGAAGATTTACTTTAATTGTTGTCTTTTAGTTTTGCTTTTGTTGATATTTTAACCAGTTTTTCTTTTCTTCCCCCCACTCCGCTTTTTTTTATTATGTGATGTCCCGGTTGGTATTTTTATTTCTTTGCTTCATTTAGTAATATACCTATAACAAAGTATTATTCTACTATAAAGCTATTGAACTGTTGGCTATTCTAGTGAAGGGTTGATCAATGACCTGGCTTGTGAAGATATAAAAAATAGTTCTCATTTCTGGCTGCTCAAGAGAATGACCTGGCAATAAATGGATGGATGGATTCATTCATTCATTCATTCCTTCAAGAAGCAAGCAAAAATAACCATACCTGGGCCCTGCCTAATCCTTTAAAATCAGATTCTTTTGGGCATAGATAATTTCAAAAAGAGTCACAGATGATTATAATACGTGACTACGCTTGAGAGCCCCTACCTTAAGCAGAGCCAGCTGGGTGACTTGTGAGGTCACAGACTGCCATCCTCTCCTGCTCCTACCCCTTGCTGGGTTTCTAATTCAGCAAGGCCGCAGCTGGGGCCTGAGCTCATGCCTTTCTGGCAGTGTTCCCCGGTGATTCTGGCCCTGGGCCACTTGAGCACCGTGGCCTTCAGGGATTTGAACAAACGAAGCATGACCTTATTCAGGTTCCCGCCACAGCTGGAGGGAAGGAGCATGGAGTAGGGACAGATGTCTTCTCCACTGACGATATTCAGGCCAGAGGGAAGATCACAGAGGGCTGTGGAGCATGCTGGGAACGCTACAGGAGGAAGAGCTGACCTGGGGAAAAGGGAAACACGAAGCATCTTGGCAGGAAGCAAAGATTTACAACCCGGAAGAGCAGAGCCGTAGACCTAATTTCCGCCCCCAAATCACAGGGTTATGTTTTCTGCTTAATCTTCAAGGTGTGTTCTTTCAGAAATGACACCAGTCAGCAACAGTTTGGCTTAGAGCTCTTTATTTTCTGTCCATACAATCAATTTTCCTTCAACACATGATGCCCTCTACACAGAGTATGCTCAGAATGAGAACTTTAAAATTATTTTATCTACTCATTTGTCTATTTTATCTTTTTTTAATCTGTGGCAGACACTGTTAGGTGCAGGATATATATCAATAGCAATAAAAAAAAAACCATATGACCTAGTGTAGGGATCAACAAACCTTTTCTGTCAAGGGCCAGCTAGTAAGTATCTTGGATTTTGTGGGCCAAGAGGAAATTGAGGATTTTATGTGGCTACTTAGATAACCACTTAAAATGTTACCATTCTTACCTTGGGTGCTGTACAAAAGCAGGCATTGGGCCAGATTTGGCCACAGGCTGATGTTTGTCTATCCTTGGTCGAGTGAGAAAGAGAAGCATTAATTAACACATATGCAGATACGTGACTGCACATTTTGTTAAGTGCAATAAAAAGAAGTGTGTTTATTGGATATAGGTTCTTGAGAGAGGGCAAGAGGGGCTATTGCCTAGTTTGGCAGGAAAGGTCAAGGAAGGCAGCTTTGAGGAAGGGTCATTTGCACTGGGTCTTCAAGAGAGAGAGTTCTGAAATGAACACCAAGGGACAGGAGGAACTGAGGGCAGGCTGGTGCAGCTGGAGGGAAGCCATGGAGGGGGCCGAGGTGGGGCTGGAGAAGAGGCAGGCTCTATAGTTGGTGTTAAAACGCTGTAAATGTTTTCAGAGAACACACGTTAGCACCGCTTAGAACCTGAGTGGGCGGTACAGGCTGCAAACTGCGAGGCTTAGTAGAGAAATAACTCATGTTTTAGTGAAGGGATGAGGGAGAAATCCATGGAGCTAAGACTTGATGTCCTGGATTACCTCCTGATGAGAAGGAAAAGCCCCTGTTCCGCTAGACTGCGTGGTCCGCAGGGAGAAAGGGAGAGAAGGCAATGAGCTAAAAGTGACATTTATTTTATTTCATGCTCGTCGAAAGCCAGGCACTCCACCTTAAATGCTAAATATCTAAATAATATGCTATTCTTGTTCCTATTTAGAGAGGAGGAAATGGAAGCATAGAGAAATTTAGTAAATTGCCCAAGATTATACTGTAGTATGCAGCAGAGTTGAGATGTAAGTCTGTATATTCTGATTCCAGAATTCATGCTGTTTTTTTCTGTTTTTTTTTTTTTTTAGAGAAAAAAACATTGAAAATCAAGGGAAATAAATAAGTAGGGAAAATGTAATTTGTTTCTTCCAAGATCAGCAAAACCTTTTAGCTTTTTAGAAGTTGACATGTGTCCAATATGGCAAGTATCTAGCAGATGTATTAGTGTTTTTTTTTTTTCTTTCTTTCCTTATGTATCTCTGGCAGGTATAATTAAGTGTTTCTTTCTGAGTTTCTATGAGTCTCTGAATCATTCTCCACACAGAGATGTAAGTTAGCCTACACAATGATAAATGTTCATTACTCTTGGCGTAAATATAATGTCTGAGCATTGCCCTGAAAAAGTAAAAACTTGAACAGTTCTTGGTTAACTTAGGCAACAGGCTCTGAAGATACTACTTGAGCTGTGCCCAGGGCTTCTGATGACGTTCCACATTTCTGTGTGCTTTTCCCTCCCGCCTTCCCCTCTATCTCCTGGCAAACTTCTTCTCCTTCTACAGATCAGGGGTTGGCAAACTTTTCAGTAAAGTGCCAGGTAGCAAATATTTTTAGCTTTGTGGGACAGTCTCTGTTGCAACTACTCATCTCTGCTGTTGTAATGAAAAAGCAGCTGTAGACAATATATAAATGAATGAGTGTGGCTGTAGTGTTCCAATAAAACTTTAATTCAGAAGAATAAGCCAGATTGGCCTGTGTGCTATAGTTTACTGACCCTTGTTCTATACCCAGAGTAAATGTTATACCTTGAATCTATGTTTGTAGTACTTTTTTGTAGTTCTCACATATTTTTTGTTTGTTTTTTGGTTCATATCTCTATAATACCATATATTATCTTTGCAAATCTTTCTCTTTGCAAAGTTATCTTTTCACTGTGTTGTGACCTTTTCTAAGGCAGATTTTGACTTCTGTTTACCTGTTGTCTACTATAGGACTCGGCAAGTATCTCAGTAAACATTTGTTGGTATGTTGAAAGAGACAGTGGAAAATGATATTTTCCAACAATGGCCAGAGTAATGTTTCCAATCCCACATGCCCTTCTAGAACCTTGCTACTACTCCCCATTAAGAGATAATCTATTTGCCCTCTTCTTGATCCCAGGTTGGACTCTGTGACTGCCTCCATGAATGGAATGGGGCAGGAGTCATGTTGCATGATAGCAGAACCTAGGTCATAAAAGGAGATAGAGCTTTGATGTGACTCTCTGTCTCTCTCTTAGGACTCTCATCCTTGGATCGCAGCCTTCATGATGACAGGAAGCTCAAACCATCCCAGATGGAATAAGCCTACGTGGAGTGGTCCACATGCAGGAGAACTGAGACCCCCCCATTGACAACTCTCATCAGCCTCCTGATATGCAAGCAAACGAGCCGTCGGGCTCCCAGGGAACCAAATCCAGCTCTCTGCCTGGTTTTGTAAGTAAAGTTTTACTGGGACATACCCATGTCCATTCATTTGCATGTTATTGATGGCTTCTACTGCCCTGCAACGGCAGAAATGAGTAGTCATGACAGAGACTGTGTATTTATGTCCTACGAAGCCGAGAATATTTATTCTGTGGCTCATTGCAGAAAAATATCTTGCCTCCTGCCTCCCGTCTTCCAGCCTTTAAGTCAGAGACAGCTATCTGGAGCAGAGATATCCATGTCTGCTTTGCCCTGTCTGAATTCCTGATCTGCAGAAATCATGAGCATAATGAATGGCTGCTTTATAACATGACATTTGGGAAAAATTTATTATGCAATCAGAGTACCCAGAACACAGTGAATATAGTAGTTGGGAAAATTCGAGAATATGTTTGTCAAAATTCTCAAAGGTCTGAACCTCCTTTTTTCCCTCCCTGTTCCTCCATCCCATCCCCCAACACGCACATTCATTCAGACCTTTGTTGTCTTCAAATTCCACCAAAGATTAAGGAACATGACCACATAGCGCCCCCTTAGTGTTTGGATATTAAGTTGTATTAATATTTCCCTTTTAGAAAGCAAGTATTTGTTACAGATTAGGCTTAAGAAATAAGAATGTTTTGACCATGTAGGAAAACTTTAGTTTCAACTGTTATTTCCAGATCTCTGAAACCATGAAATCTCATTTTACAGTTACTTTTTGTTTCTTAATCACGGTAAGAATCTCTAATGGACAAGTGATAACTTCCAATCTCATAGCACTGGTAATTGTGGCTATAGTTCATGCAGATAGAAATGTCATTAAAATACTCAGACTCATGTTCTATATTTTCTCCTTTTGCCATTCATCACAGTGAAAGGTTTTCATGAAAAGTACTAAAGGGCATAACATAAAATATATTGTAATGCTCCCTCTGAAATGTTTTAAGCATTTATTAAACCTGGGACAGTTTGAGGTGAAAGGTCAGGCAGTAATAATCAATTTCTTTAACACTGATGTGATTCATATTAAACATTTATCATTTGGATGTCATTTCAGAGGACTCTCTGGAAATCATTTTTCACTTTCTACATATCGTTTTGCAATTGTCAACTGTCTAGCAGTAACAAACATTCCCCTGCAATTCTTCTACATTTTACAGTATTTTATGGACTTATTTTTCTGAAGTTCTGTGTTCTGAGAAATTACGAAATGGATAGACGCTTGCAACATGCCAGTGCTCGTTCAGTTTTCTGCAAGTTGTAGAGATTATAGTAAGTTTTTCCTTGATTCGGATTTGAGCAAAACGTGGAGAAGCTGGATATCGTTTTCTCATTTTCTCCAGTTTCTCTTAGTCAGCTTAGAGGACTCGGGACTGAAGAAGTGTTCTTAGAAAGCTTATTTTGGACCAGCCCTTCCTACCTGAGCTTATCTTTTATTCCTGTGAGATGCAGGTGGAGAGTTAGGGGTGTGTGTGTGCGAGAGAAAGGCAGGAGACCGACACATAACACAGGCACACGTTTCTGCGTAACTCGGAAGTTTAAATGTGAGTTGTCCAGTAGAGTTTCTAGGAATGCCTTATAGTGCTAATATTCTCCAGTTTCTTCCTTTTCCCCTGATGTCTTCTTGGTGGTTTGTCCCGTAGCTTTGGGAGTAACGGAAGTTCACTGTTGGGGCAGGAGAGCTTTGTGGAGAAGAGCCAGGCTTAGCTTTCACAAATATCACCATCTCTGAATCTGAGCCCTGCTACCTTTTAGATTCCACTCTTCGGTTTCTAAGCCACAGATTTCCCCGTTTTTGTATAAAATGGGGATAGCAATGCTTACCTCATAGGGTCATAGTGACGATTACCAAGATACGGTTGTCTTAGCATCACGCTGTGTTTAGCGTAGAGTAAGCCACAATAATTGGCTCCTATTATACTTTAGCTACTCTACCTAGGGCTTAGCCATAGGTAGAAAGTGTTTGTTGCTTCAAAGAAACCATTACAGAAGTCCACGTTCTCCTATTTTGTGTTACATTGTGTATAAATTGACACCATTTAAATGTCATTTCCTTAAAACACTTTCTGGGGTAAGCATTAATCAAAGTGTGAATGTAACCTGAGAAGTCGCATGTCACTATTCAGGTACATGGATCTGAAAAGCAGATTAGCTGTCGCTGTGGCACAGGGCACAGCGAGATACCAGGGTTACGTGACCCTGAATGGGGTCAATGTTTCCATAGAAGGACGTGGAGAGAGGGTGCAAAGCAGAGAGGACAGACCTGGATCCGGTGGCGCCCGAGGATGTGTTAGGGTAGAGCACTGAAAATGTGGAGGAACAAGATGTCAAGAAAATTCCCACTGGTTACAAACGTCCTGTGGAGCAGGTGTTGAGGACAGTGTTGGAGCTCTACCTGGTTCCTACTGGATTCCTGTTTGACATTTGTGTGCACCCCTTTCCTGTACGATTTTGCGTCTCCCAACCAGCACCCAGAGCTTATCTTTGGAGGACTTCCCTCCCTTAGGCTACTCGAGCCCCTTGTACTCACAAATGCCCAGGAAGTGCCTGGGTGCCTGTGATGGTTAATTTCATGTGTGCTGATGGCAAAGGGGATGCAGAATTGGTTGCGGAAGAAGGTAGTTACAAATACCAGCTATGACCATGTCGCCAGCAATAGAAATGAGGACTATGATTGTCAGCAGTGTTTCCTAATTTTGTTACGAATGTGTGTATGTATACATATGATATATATGTGTGTGTGCATACATATGTACGCACACATGTGGCAAGAATCATTGTTTTTTCCCTCTCTATTCCCTTCTTGAGTAACGTAAGATGTGTTGACTTTATATTATAGTATGTAGGTATTGCTAATTTTATATCACACTATTTCAGTTTAAGGATACCAAAGAAAAGAGTAAACATCACAAGGGTTTGGGGAAGGGGTTAATGCATTTTCAGTTGTACGCAGGATAGTTGTATCATGTTTTTAATAGGTGAAACTATGACTTTGTTATTGTCTTTATCTGGGGAGTAAGTATGGTTTAAGGAGACACATGGGTGCCAAGTTGGAAAAGGGTGGACTTCTGATAGTTAATTTTATATGTCAACCTGACTGGGCCACAGGGTGCCCAGACGTTTGGTTAAAGATTATTCTGGGTGTGTCTGTGAGGGTGTTTATGGATGAGATTAACATTTGACTTGGTAGACTGAGTAAAGTAGATTGCCCTCCCTAATGTGGGTGGCCCTCAGCTAATCCACTGAAGGCAGAAACAGAACAAAAAGGCTGAACAAGGGGGAATTTGCTCTCTCTGACTGTCTTTGAGCTAGGACCTCTTTCCTCCTGCTTTCAACTCAAACTCAGACTGTGAAACTATATTGTCGGCTCTACTGGGTCTCCAGCTGGCTGACCTTAGATTTTGGAACTTTGCAACCTCTGTAACCATATGAGCTAATTCCTTACAATAGATACATTTGTTTCTATATAACATATAATTAAATATATAGCGCAATGATAATTATATCTATCTAGCTATTAATATGTATCTATCTTCTCTTCTATTGGTTCTGTTTATCTGGAGAACCCAGGCTGATACAATGACCCTAAGTCAATGACTCATGGTTGGTCCCTGGTTGGGACAGCTCTGAGCCGTAGCTTATGCTCCAGAGTCCCCCGTGGAATCAGGCTGCAGGCAGCCTCTGAACACCTTTGCATGAGATTTGACTTCTGCTTGATTTCTTCCCCTTCCCTGTGGCACTTGCCAGGCTACCCTGGGAGCCCTTTCTTAATAAATCATTTGCACACAAATCCTTGTCCCAGGATCTGCTTCTGGGGAACCTGACCAGAGGCAGGGTAAAAATAAATACAGTTTTCTATTATTTAAACAGAGCTGACAAAATGCATTTTAGAGAGGGAACATCAATTTTTTAGAGAGAGAGAAAAAAATAGACTGGCTGGTAGGGATGTTGAAGAACTAGGGCATTGTCTGCAAGGGGGTTTTGAAGCAAAGGAGTTCAACTCTCCTGCTTGCATGGTGGGACATATAGTGAGAGAGAAGCAAGTAGGAAAAAAGAGGGGGTCTACAGGGTCAAACAAAATCCCCTGTGGAATTTTGTCCTGTATTCCCCCCAACAGGGATGTCACTCATTCAGTTCTAAGTTATTTGCTATGATGTAAACCATTTTCTTCCTTAGCTTGCTACCTGAAACCTCTGCCTGCTGTACACATGGCCCAGTGCTGGTAGCATTGGGGAAAGTAAAGAAAACAGGAGGTGGTGTCGTCATGCAGAGTCCTGGAGCAAAAATGTTGCAATAAAGAGATGTATAAACTGGACTGATTTATTAGAATAAGGAATTTTCAGACAGATGATTATGAGAAACACATGCACCACCCCTCTCAAATTCCCAGCGCGTTCTGGACAGCAGGAAGGTGTCCCACTATTCGTTAGATGGGACTCTAACTGATTTTATTTCAACTGTAAAGGACTGAGTGAGCCCAGCTGACATCTGGGCTCTGCTTGTTTGCCTGTTACACTGAATGGTCTATAGTTAGCTCAGCAGGAAGCAAATGTTTCTAGTTCTTTAACCCCAAAGTGTTTCTTTCCACCTATGTTTTTCATTGGCACAACCTGAGAAAAAAAGCCAAAAATAGGGCGGAACAGAAAATTCATTTATTGACAGACTGTGGGGGGTAGTAGGAGAGCCTGGAAATATCCCCTTTCACATGAAGGAGGGAAAAAGAATGGATTTAATTACCATGATTATAACCAATTAAGTACCTAATTCTGCTCTTGAGAACGAAAGGCCATTTGTAGGGTTTCTAACTGCAAACACTTACAAGAATGTCCCCAGGCGTCCTGTATATTTTTACACTAATCACTCTCCCAGTCCACAGAGTCTTCATCTGGCCATTGGGCAACTTCTCTTCTGCAACCTACTTTATATAGTTGGTGTGAGAATCAAAGTAGAGCATGGGTGGATGGATGGAGCCTCATATCGTAACTACCCAACGGGGTGGTCAGCAGAGAGTTTCCAGTGGTATTGCTGATTCTTGCTAGCCCAAAACTTGGCCATAGACCTTTCTTGTAGCTCCTGTTTT
Organism: Lepilemur ruficaudatus; assembly: GCA_963574885.1. Taxonomy (NCBI): domain Eukaryota; kingdom Metazoa; phylum Chordata; class Mammalia; order Primates; family Lepilemuridae; genus Lepilemur; species Lepilemur ruficaudatus. The sequence continues at coordinate 134,261 of CAUYRT010053303.1, forward strand.
TCCTCCCAAAATTCTGTTCTTGTCTGTGTCATAAATCCGCTTACTTTCCTTTTGGAGAAATATCTATATCCATATTGATATATCTTAATTTGTTGCATAGTCTACAGATTTCTTAAAGACCCCAGAAATAAAAGCATAGATCAATAATCACTAAATGTACATGACTGAAATTTCTTCACTGAAGAATATTTTCTTTGGGTTGTTTAAGAAACATTTGAGAAATGGTGAATACCTCTTGTCAGGGAACATGTAGCTTATGTGCTGTCCCTTCATCTGTGGTTCCAGTAAAGAACATGGCTAATTAATCGTGGCATGCCATCCCACTGTGTCCAAACGTGAACTCAGAATCCTCCTCAACACTGGAAACCACAAGAAAATGATCATAATTGGTATTTGAACAAAGCCTGTTACTCTCAAACTCTAAAACTTGTCAACTCCTAACATTAGAGCATGGTTTCTATGTCCTTGCCAATATGACAGCTAGCTAAGAGCCTTTCCCAATAGGAAGAAGACAGACTAGTAGATAACTTTTGCCATGAGATGAGGTGGGAATTGCAAAGTACTCTATAATTAGATGATGCTCTAAGGGCAGAAGGTCATGGTAAAGGGAAAAGAGAAACCATCAGGAAAACAAACTTCCACTACTTCTTCCTTTAGAGCCTCATGGTGCAACACGGTAGCCACTGGGCATAGGTGGTTACTGAGCATTTGAAATGTGGACAGCCTGAATTGAGATGTCCTATAAGGGTCAACTGTTACACTGAAATTTGAAAGACAGAATGAAAAAACTTGGTAAAATAGCTTATTAGTAACTTTTATATTGATTACATATTGAAATAATAGTTTCTTGAAATCATACATATTGAAATCATAACTGTTTCTTTTTGCTTTTGTAAAATGTGACTACTAGCAAATTAAAATTACATTTGTCTTTTATTGTATTTCCACTGGACACCTCTGGTCTGGGGCATGGGATTTTTACCTGGGTCCCAAGACCTCTAAATATATCATGCATAGGGTTTTGGAAGATTGGGAGATCTCTGAAACTGTATGCACCATGTACATAACATCTACATATGTGAATTTTTCTGAAAGAATATCATTAGATTTTTATTAGAGTTTGTGATAGCAAACAAAGGTAATCACCATTGGTCTACAGTCTTTCATGGGAGGGTATGAAATCTTAAAGCAGCATTTTAGAAGGTAAAATGCAAGACCTTTCCTCACTTCTGAAATCCTTAGAGAAGAAATCTGAGATTTATTATCATGGAGTTAAAACCATATCTAGGTAAAGGCAATGGTTGGGTACTTGTTTGCCATTTTTTATTCCTAGGATTTAGCATACAGTATTGGCATCCCAAAAAGATTTTGTCATTTCATGTCTTTGAGGTCATCACCTGTGCAAATTTAAAGATCATTATTTTCTGCACAAATACTCAAGCGTGTAGTTTTTGAAGTAAAATCGACAGCTTGGAACTTACTTGGAAAATATATGTGTATCAGGTGAGTTCTGCACAATCTAAGAATTTGAAACAATGACACAAAAGCAGGTAGTTTAATTGTAAGGTAACCCAGGAAGCCCATGCAAGGGTGTGGGGAACTGAGGCAGGGATGGGAAGGAAGACAGTTTAAGGTCAGTTAATGAGCAAGTTATTGCTGTGGGCCCTCTGGGAGACTGTGCAGATCATGTCTCAGAGTTGTGACAACCATGTAGAGGGTAAGGAAGCCACCAACTCCTGTGTGTTACTGGTTGAAGGTCATTTCTGGGATCAGAAATTTCCCAGATATTCTTTCTGCCCAGTGTGAGGGTTGAACATCTGTCTGTAGCTAAGGAAAGCACCTGGGCTTAGCGTTGTGGCCACCTGCAGTCAGAAGCTGTGTACCAGTGTGGACAGGGGGAGTGCCAAGGCTATGGAGGTGGGTACTGACAACTTAAGCTGAGTGTTGCATGCAGTAGTGTGGTAGGAGAAAGTACTCTATTTAACGACAAACAGGACAGCCATGTTTATTATAAGATAGCCATCCCAATCCAGTGGGCTTGCAAAACTGTGCATGGAGAAATTTCATGAAGATGGCATTCTGCTTTCTGTGAAAAGAAAATTAATGCTACTTCTATACCACAGGTTTGTTTACATTTAGAACCATCCAAACTAACATTGTTTTTCAACTATTGTAATATGAATGAGTACTCATAGGAAAATGGATCTTTGAGTGTTGTTGAAAAACCATTTGAAAAGCTGTAATTATTGTAAAACAATTTGGCAAGGGTAAGATTTGTTGGTGGAAATGAAAAGCAGTTTTGAGGCCAAGAGTTTGCTTTTTTCCCCCACAAACAAGCTTAATGGAAAATATAATTATTTCCTCTTTTTTGGCCAACTTAAAATGTGTAAATGTTTTCGGCGGGTGGTAAGTGCAAATTTTGTTCGATTAATATAAATGAAGGTGCTCCATTTCTAATATTGACAACACCAAACTTTTAAAGTATTTTTGGAAGAACTAAAGTACATAGCAAACTGGAGGAGGAAAAAAGTCGCCTGATAGATCACAATGTTTACTCTTGCCTACCTATTCTCCATTAAAAACACTCAACTATTAGGATGAAAATGCTATATAAGTAGAATTGTTTTCACTTCGTGTATCTGAAACTGGAAGGGGAGCATTCCTTAATTTTTTTAATTTATAAAATAACTTTTTGTTTTTTAAACTTAGAGAACTACATAGTTGTTCTTTATATAGCTTATTTTATTCATTTTCAGGAACTCTGGTCCTAGCTTTTTTTTTTTTTTTTTTTGGAGTCTTCTCTGTTGCCTTGGCTGGAGTGCAGCAAGCACGATCATAGTTATCTGCAGCCTTGAACTCCTGGGCTCAAGGGATCCTCCCACCTCAGCCTCCCAGGTAGCTGGATCTATAGGCATGCATCTCCATGCTCAGCTAATTTTTTTTTTTTAAATTTTTTTGTAGAGACAAGGTCTTGCTATTGTTGCTCAGGCTGGTCTCAAACTCCTGGCCTCAAGCAACCCTCTCTCTCAGCCTCCAGAAGTGCTGGGATTTCAGGCATGAACCAAGGTGCCCAACCACTAGCTCTAGTTTTTATTAAAGGCACAAACATGATATAGATGATCTTGGTGTCTTTGCTACACAAACAGAGCTATTCAGATTTTTGAATTGGCTGACCTCCAGTGCTGCGTGTGTAGGAGGCAACGGGGCAGGACAATGGAAAGGAAATGACCAACAGCATCTTATTTTATTTCTAATTTATTTTCCCATGAGCAAATTATAACATGTAATTGCACTAGTAGTGTAACTTTAATTTATTCAAATTAGACTGTCTGGAAATGCTCCTTTTTCCTTTTTTTAAAAATGAACTTTTACTGGAGAACAGTTAGAAATAGCTAAATAGTGTTTTGAAACTACTTAAACTATTACAAAAGGTTGCTCTCCCCATAAAAATTCAAAACCTCTAACCTTCTCTGCAAGCTCTACACTCTGATCCTTGTCTTTCTCTGTGGCCTCAGCCCATGCCTGTCCTTATCTTTCTAACTACACTTCAGCCCCCTGGGCCTTCATCCTCTTCTCTGGCACTCCAAACTCTGTCTCTCATGATCTGTTATAGGAACATGCTTTCTTAACCACCCTGTCTGTCGCCCCTTGCTAGACCCTCCTTCCTCTAACCACAGCCTTTACCTTCACCTGCCGCCATACTCTGACACATCATGCCAAGCCTGTTAGCTCATTTCATCTAGCTTCCATTGCTAAAGCTAAGGCTTCCAAATACATGGCCCATTCTGGGCAATAAATCCCTTCACCAAATCCTAGGAATGTCCAGGACGGCCTGGTCTGCCATCAACTGAGCTCTAAGTCTGCAAAAACATGTTTTAAATTCTTTACTTATATCACGTTTTAACAGTTTTTCTGCAGGTCAACATGACATTCATTTGGACTCATCTAAAAAGAACAGCATCTTCTCTTTGATGTTCGCATTTTCCGGAATAAATGACTTTCTCTCCCTTAATTTCTACTTTTGGAATCTTAATGAGCATTGAGTTTTGGAGACAGTGACCTTGTTTTCAAGTGTAGGAATTAATTACTTTAAAATGTCACTGTTAAATAAGCATTCTGTTCTTACTGATGAATTAGCATCACCTGAAATCTCACAAATATTATATCAATTTCTTCTAACAAAATTTCCTGCGTTTTCATGCACAGAGAATAGTCTAGGATGGCCCTGGAACAATTGCATCAAAACCACTTTGCTGAGGGAAGATGATTATCAAAAATCCATATTCCAGGGCCCAGCTATAGGACAAACAAAGCTGAATCTACAGCACCCTTGGAATTTGCATTTTAAACAAGGTATTCCAATGAGTATTAGATTGTTATACCTTCAAAAAACAATTTTTTTCATTAAGTATTTCTGTGAAACAAAAAAAAAAAAGAGCTGACATCCCTGTCATGTTAGCTGTTAATTTATATACTATACTATATATATACTATAGCAAGTGCATTATAAATGATACCTTAAAAGCAGAAATTTTTAAAGGGTGAAAGAAAAGCATAAAAAGAAACAATATTTGCTTGCCTTATTGCCCAGTAGGTCCTTCAGCACACCACACAGGATGTAAGCATTCTACTTTGGAAACTATTGTTTTATAGACTGCAGAATATTTACCTCCAGGATCACCCTGTGTTCTTTTTGAGCAGAGAATAAATCCTAGCTGAGATGGGCCACAGGATAAATCTTGTTGAGGGTTCTATAGGGATATCTAGGTGTATAACAGAGGGAAACAGCCTGGAAAAGAGTAAAATGTTTTACAAGTTGTCTCTTTAAAACTCCCTCTATTATTTTGGGGAATTAAAACTTACATCACTGCCCGAGGTCGGTAATCAGAGGAGCAGAGGAGTGTCCTTTGTGCTTTGTACCACAGGGGATGGCTCAACAGAATTGTCTGGGTCACTAGATTGTCTTGGCTGGAGATGGGATTGATCAGAACCGTCAACTGTAGTTAGACAGCAATACCCTGAAGCTGAAAACTCTCCCTTTAAAAGCCCTGTATTTCTGATAACAGTTAGGATGATGGCATTTTAAGACGAGAGTGTCCATCTTCCTCATTTGCCCGGAAATTAATAAACCTCCCTTTCCTTCCCCACAGACCACTTGTCCTTGTTCTTCTGATGCAGCCTTGGTTGGGGACCAGAGCTGAAGTTTCAGTAACAGGTATAGGGAGCTTTAAGGAAGGAGTTCTGGGCATGCAGGAGTTGGAGAGCCTGGAGACCAAGGCCAGTGTGTGTGGGGGGGTCAGATGTGGCGTAGAGAAGCATTGCTGCTAGGAATTGTACATGAAGGACCGGGGAGGTATGCCACACTGCTTCTTGCAGAACTGGGCCTCATGTGCATTCCCTCTGTCTTTCCTGCCCCTCATATTGTGCTGCTCAGAGTGTACGTCGTCAGAGGGCCAGGGCCAAACCACAAACTGTTATCGCTGGCCCACGTCAAGATAAGTGTGGAAATCAAGCATAAGTGTTTAGAAATTTTCAGACCAATTTGACCTTGCTGTGACATGTAGTAATTCATATTTATTGTGTTTTACAGAGGTATTGGTCTGCAGGGAATTGGACATTAAAAAATCGTGAAATAAGCCAGATACAGAATGAAAAAATACTGCATGATTTCACTTACACGTGGAATCTGAAAAGCAAAAAAGTTCAAATATATGGAGATAGAGAATAAACCAGTGATTACCCGGATGGTGAGGAAATGGGGTGATGTAGGTCAAAGTAGCAGATATGTAGGATGAACAAGTAGAAGGATCTAATGCAGGACATGAGGACCACAGTTAATAATGGTGTATTGTATTCAGGATTTTTGCTACACGAGTTAGATTACAGCTGTACTTGCCACAGGGCACAAATACGGATACCTGCGTGAGATGATGGATGTGTTAATGGTTCCACTATATTAACTATTTACCTGTGTATGTGTATCTCATCAACATCATGTTGTATACCTTAAATATGTACAGTAAAATTTATTTTGAAATAACAAACAATATATGTATGTAAAAAATTATAACCTGAAATCTAGGGTGTTCTTCTCGCTAGATAGTTTGAGAAGCACTGCCCCAGCTGATGCATAGGGCTGAATTCTCCTCACCTTCGGTGCAGTCTTAGGGCCCAGGAGCTGGTGTGAGCTGTCCTCACCTGAAGTAGTTGCCTGCCTCAGCTTGTTAGAGGAGACTGGCTGGAAGGAACAGTCATGATGGTGGGCATATCACGTGATCTCTCTGAGACTCTCTTTTGTCATCCGGAGCTTGCAATAATGGAACCAGATTCTCAGCAGTCTCTGGGTTCTAATTTTCTATCATTATGTGAAGGAATGAGTGCCTCCTTTCCTGGAAGTAACTGCTCCTCTCTTAGGAAAGTCAGGCTTACAACCAGTAAAGCAAATATCCTATTGGAGTCCAGGAAATGTTTAAAGAAACATAATAGCCACATTTTTTTGTTGTTACATCACAGCCTGAGCTCCTGGTGACACGAAGGCAGATTTCCCCTCTTGCATATCTTCCTAATTACAGCCTGCTTACCTGGCTACAGGGGAGAGAAGGCCAGGATGGCATAGCTATAATGGGTACTAAATTCAGAATAAAATAGCATTGTGTCACCCCTCAGCTTGGTGACAGCCAACTAGGTGACACAACTCTGAACTTCAGCTTTTTAATCTTTTCAGTGTGCATAAGGGTTCATATCTAAAGCATTTCATTGAGGGAATAAATGAGATTATTTCTGCAAATCACTTAGCTCAGGAAGGTTTATAGAACATTTGAAATGTATTACATTGTTATTATCATGCTTTTCATTTATTCAATAAGTAATTGAGCATATAATTAATGCTGGGAATTATACTGATTCCAGAGGAAGTCACCATGGTAAGTCAAGCATGAACCTTTTTGCTAGGGACTTCAGGAGCTAGTGACCTCAACACTGGGTGCCTAGTGTGGGCACATAGAAAGTGCTCAAGAAATCCATGAGGAACTGAACCATCATCTTCCAAATCTTTGTTTGACTTGATTACAAGGGTTTAAGTGTCAGTAGTTTATTTAGGGAATGATCTCAAGTAACAATCATAGGGGAGTGGAGAAGGGAAACAGAGCTGGGAAGGAAGCCAGTTGAAGATGTTTTATCTATAGTACACTTATCACTATGGGCCAACTAGACTCTAACGCTGCCGGAGAAATCTTGGGAGATAGAGGGGTGACAGAACTGGATTATTTATCCATCAACACTATCAATTGAGAGGTTCTCGGGGGTGGGTGTTAATCTTCAAGCATTTCTGCCTTGCACTGATGGCCAGAGAAAGTCCCCAGGCACCCAATCACAGGGGCCGGCCGTTGGAAGTCAGCCTGTTTGCAGGGAAACGGCAAATGCCATGATGACGTGGGTGGGACACGCATCTCCACCCTGTTTCTCAGCTCCAGCCACACACCTGGGCCAGTTTTCCCAGAGTCCCTGAAACCTGCCTTGCTCAGTCTTGTCTCTTGTCTCCACACTGAGAGTGTCTACACATATTCGTGGCTGAATTCGTGTCTTCCGCAAGCCCCTCAGCTCACACTGATTCTTTCTCTCAGCTCCTTGTTCATTTATTTATTATTTTTTTAAAATAGCTCTCCCTTTGGCACAGGCACGCACAGAGTTATTTCGATGCTTTCTGTGGGTGTTTCACCTTCCCACTTCAGTGTGAACTCCTGAGGACATAGCCCATGATTTATTCATCTCCTGTTCTTGCCACATTGCCCAGAACAAAAGAGGCTGCAAGAAATGGAATTGGAGGATGAATTTAACTTTTAGATGAAGGACTGGTGATTTGTACTACTCAACTTCTGCTTTTTCAGCCATATTTTCTGCTCCTTGATTCATTCGCCTATCAGTCCAACTGTCCAGCTAAGGAGACACCCAGATTCACTGAGTTTGTGTCGTCTTTAGAACATGCTGGTCAAGACAAAGGAGACTTATTCCTGGGCAAGAAGGTGCAGGAACTTTTCGGGGGGACCCCTCAGTGTCTAAGTTACCTTTCTCTTTTCTTTGTCTCCTGGCCCTGCAAATCCAGAGATACGCCATCTAGTTTGAGGGCTAGAAAAAATTGCCTCGTAGTCTCCAAAATGATTTGTTTATGTCTAGACCTTGGTTTTCACAAATACAGAAACATATATTGTTATAACATGAAGAAAACATTCCCTCATACATGTGGGAGTGTTTTCTCCATTTCTGAAGCTCAGCCTGGATGGCATTGGTCCACTTTGGGCCTCAGCTCTTCATCCTCCCACATCCGCCTCTGTCTCCTCCACTTAGAGAATCATCGTTTATCTGTGGGAGGTGGAAAGCCTTACTCTGACTCATCGTGGATGTTCCCGAATCCATTGTCTCCTCCGGGACGCTTCCCTTTCCCCGCAGGACCCAGAGTCTTGGAAGGCAAAGCCAGGAAGAGAGATTCCATTGCTCTGCTTGTCCTCCTCTTCCTTGAAGCAAGGAGTGTGAAGCTAGCCTCAGCTGGCCGGATAGGGAAGGGGATCACGGGTGCAAGATAACACAAGATCAAAAAACTGCACGAATTAATATTTCAGAAAAGAATAGCTCGTGTTTGTATTTATGTGTGTGCATGTGTGAGCATGAGTGGGCATCCGTAATCTTTGGTAACTTATTTATTATTTTTGTCCATGATAACAGATCGGCTTATGGGTCCTTCTTATACTTGGCAGGGACTAAAAGGCAAAAGTGATTCAACAAAGTCATAAGCTGTTTAATTTCAGTTTTGTGTTGAATTGTTGTAAAGCCAGCTGCTTCGCTCCACAGGCCTTATTTTTGTCCTGTTATACCAGCACTCAAAAGCATTGACCCCAAATGTTTTCTAAGTATGAAATTTGGAGTTCAGTCTTGTCTGAAATTTCATTAGAAGAAAGTCTAATTACCCTGAATCAGAAACCGCCTTCCAAATAGTGTATTGAAAAACATTAGTGAATTATCTAGAGTTTTCTAAAAGGAAAACATGATTTTTTATTGTCTTCCGAGCATTTTTCTTGTTGCAATAAATAGAGAATTATAATGGTCTTGTTTGAATAAATATAATTAAGATTGCTTTGTTGTTTTGGTGACAGACTCCTATTTACTAGATATTTGAATGGAAAAAAAAGACCTGCCTTGGTAAACCCTTAAGTCTAAGGAATCACAGAGGGATAAATGCCAAGATGACTTTGAAAAATGTAATGTATGGTTTATTGAACTTCCCTAGCAGTCAGTACGTGAAGAAATTCCAGAGCCAGATATTAAGCTAGTATTTTTCTGCATGTAAGTCAAGCATTTGAAGTGGGTATTTTTCAGCCCATTAATCTGTAATAGTGTGTCAGAAAATTTGAAAATGACCAGCTGTTGGTTTAGTTGCACCTCAAGAAATTGCCCTTAAGGATGAACAAGAAAAACCTGCCTGCCAGCCTCCCCATCTCCTGCCCACACCTACCCTCTCAATTTCTCTCACACACACACACAAATGCGTACACACCCTCACTCACTCCGTCCTCCCCTTCCAGGATTGCTCCAGCACGGGCCCCAGGTGAGCATTTCCGCTGAAATGATGGCCAGCCCTGGCTCCGCATCATCCATTACGGGCTATCACCTGTGAATCTTTGCGCTGAGATTTTTCCCACCCAGCCTTAATGGCTGTTTCCAGAACTATTGACATTTGCCGAGGCAGCGGCAATCCATCTTTTAAAGAAGTGCCAAAATAGCCTTGTAAACGGGGCCCAGAGGTGCTCAAAAGCACGGATTTGCATTACAGGAGGGGAGAGGTGCGGGGAATCAGATGTGGAGGAACATCATGCTTAGCTGGGATTCTGTGTCAGAGACGATGCTTTACGGGTGGGAAATCTCGAGGCGAAGGCGACCAAATTCTCCCAATGGGGAGATGGGCTAAACTTGAGCATTTAAAGTGTGTTTGGGATATCCCTTTTCTAGATAGCTCTATATTCTTTGCAATTAAAGGAGAATAAGGATGTGGTTTTTTTTATTTTTATTATTTCTTTTATGTTTATTGTTGCTGTGTTTCTATGAGATGGCCAAGATTTTGTCTTTTTCTTTAAAAAAAAATCTTGTTCATTCATTCATTTTTTTTGCCCCACAGATATTAAATGTATATTAAGCACCTGTTAGTATAATCAGGCATTGTACAAAACTCAAAAGATAAAATAGTGAGCACTATAGCCTCCCCTCTTGTGGAACAACAGAATATTCTAGAAACGATTATCTTATCAACTGAAATAGCTATTGATGAAAGTGCATCTAGATAAGAAAGAGCAGAAACCTAATCGTTAACCGGTGTTTACGATGGGCCGGGTATTATTCAAGTGACTTTGCATACATGTGTCACTGAACTCTCAAAACAATGCAGCAGGACAGGAATCGTTCTTCCTATTTTGCAGGCAGGCAACTAGATGGAGTGGCAACTATAGCATCCAATATTTACGGAGCCCTCAGTATCACGCGCCTGCCACTGTGCTACAAGCTTACGTGAATTATATCATTCAACCCTCTTGACAGTCTTTACAACTAACATTACGGTCCCCGTTTTAGAGGGGATGAAACTTGGACAGTCACGACACTAGTAAGTTGAGAAGCTGGGTTTTAAAATCAAACACTGCAGTCACTTGCTCTGTCTGCGAGTGACTAACTCTGCACGGAGGCGAATCGATAGGAAATAGCCAGACTCTGCCACAGTCCTTGCTGGTGAACGTGGGTCAGTGAGTGGTTTCTGTGCCTTGCTGCTTCCATGCAGGCAGGTCCCTCTCCTACTAGGAAACGAAGTCAATAGTAAAAAATACTAACGGTATAGCATGGGTAAAGCATATTTGATGGAGCTGAGTAGTACTGCGTACTATACGGTATAGGTGGGAATACAATTAGAAACACACACACACACTTTTATCATGTGTGTGCAGCCAGGGTGCTGGGCATGGTGGCACCACGGAGCACACAGTGTGAAGTTACATTATCAAAAGGAAATATCTTGTAGAATAGTGGAATGTCAGAGCTGGAAGGAGATTGTGTCAGAGAGATTCTAGTGCAACCTTCCTGTTCTACAGATGAGACAGTTCCTTTGGAGTTGAGTTACTAAGGGACAGTGTTTTCTTAAACAGCCCCATCTTTGAGTACTACTCCCAATAGCGAAGAGACAATTCAGACAAAATTCCTTTGACTTGTACCTTCATCTTCTATTCCATTGTCGTGTGTGTGGCCTGAGGCCATCGCTCCAATTCTAAGAGTGCAATGAGAAGGGGAGCAGTTATGAGATGACTCAGTGCTGTGCTGTTAATCGTCTCGCTGTCCTAAGCACGGGGAGATTATCCTTCAGGACGAAAGTACTGCTGTGATTAAGCCTCTCACGTTCCCAAACATTAGTGCTCATTGGAGTCACCTGGAGATCTCTTTAAAAAGTACTGGTACTTGGCTCCCACCCCAAGGCATTTTGATTTAATTGGCATGGAGTGGGACCAGGCATTGGGAGTCTTAAAAAGCTAGCTCCCCATGTGATTCTAATGTGAAGCAAAGTTTGGGAACCACTGACTCACCTGCTTAAACACTTGCAATGGCTACTTATCGTCCAATTGCTAATAGTTAGACCTAACATTAATTGAATACCCATCAGGGAGTCAGGCAGTGCTCAGCATGGCATGTTTAATGATCACAGGCATCTTGTGTGGCAGCCACTTCTATCGCATCTGCTTTGCTGATGAGCCAACTAATAATCAGAGAACTCACGTGACCTGTCCAGGGCTACACAACTGATAAGAAGCAGAGTTGGGAATTCTGGGCTCTGAATCCCGCTGCCATGTTGCTTTGGTACAATTACGTAGAGTGCAAAAACTGATTTCCAAGCCTCTTCATGGTCTGTCTCTGGCTACCTTCCCTACCTTCCTTCTAACAGCACAAATATACAATCTCCCTGCCACAACTTGTGAGATAACTGTCCCTCGTGAGCATCTGGACTTATACAGATATGTTTTGTAGAGCAAGAGTATCCGGAATTGAGTTGACTTTGGCAAGATCATTTTCCAATGTGGGCAGGGGAGTTTGGGACAGGGCAATTTCTAAGAGTTGTCATTCCTGGGACCGCTGACGCTCCCCCTCTTTTCTGTTAGAACCTTCATTCCCTCTATCCTCCTTGCATTGGACAGGAGCTTCAGGAAGTTTGACCTCTGCTCTAGTTTCCAGGGTGAATCTTGCCAGTAATTGTTAAGTATGGGAAGGTATTCAAACTCTAGGTAATGAGAACTGAGAGGAAAATAGCTAAGTGGCTTCCTCTCTTAAAAAAGGAATGCATTATGTATGGAAAATTACTTAAAAATACATCAATATAAAAAAAGTTTTATGTGTTTGTATGTGTAAGATAATTTTATACATGAGATAACCCCCAAACTCTCACAATGTAGGGGGCTATGTAATTACTTCAAATAGTGTTACTAAAATTTATATAAGAAGGTTTTCAAGTTAGTCGATGTTGGAAATAACTCTTCATTGGTGATTGCATAATCCATTGACTAGAGAGATTATAGAGTCTCCTCCACTATTGCATGAGTGAGGTGAAGTATCTAGTGCAGATACCTAGTAACCTTGCAGTGGTACTCAAGGTCTAGTTCTCTGTTAATTCTATATTTCACTCACAACATCATAGAGAACTCTGTTACCTGATTTGAATATATGATAAGCTGGTCATGTCTTCAAAATACTATCTCACCCACCACCTTGGGGGAAAAATTTTCATATAAAACCTGTCCTTGTTGGGATGCCTGAAAACAGAGCATAGGTACATAAAAGATTTTATAACTGTTTTTATGCCTGGTTGGTGATATTATGGAATTCTGGCAGTCCTGAGGATAACCTAATTTGTGATTTCTTGCTATTGGAGATAAGTTTCCCCCAAGCTTTAAGCCAATTTTGGCTGAGTTTATTTGCAGCCAAAAGCATTCTGATATAAGGTTCTTATGAACAGAATCAGCTACATAATTCATGGGGCTCAGTGCAAAATGAAGTGTGGGCCCCCTTATTCAAAAATTACTAAATATTTCAAGACAGGGACAGCTGAGTATTAAACTTAGTGAGGGATCCTTCTAAGCACAGGGCTGTGTGCATGCCAATGAAGCTGGCCCTGCCCATGAGGATCTTGGGTGGAATGCTTCCCAGCAGACCAAGGGGAAAATCTAAAATTTGTATGAAACCCCTTCCCTTGGGAATTAAATCTTTCATGTCTGATTTTAGTTTTTTTTTGCCTCTTCTCTGTTTTTTTCTTAGTCCAGATAAAAGCTTGTCAATTTTTTTGTCAATCTTTCATTAAAAATGAACTTTTGGTTTTATTGATTTTCTATTCTCTATTTTATTAATCTCCACACTAATCATTATTAATATTTTCTTCTAGCTCTGTGTTTAATGTTTTTCCTTATTTTTCTAGTTCTTTAAGGTATAAAGTTGAGTCACTGAGTTGAGATCCTTCTTCTTTTCTAATGTGAGCATCTGCAGGTATATATTTCCCTCTTTGCATTGCTTTTGTTGTACCCCATGAGTTTTGGTACGTTGTGCTTTTATTTTCTTTGTTTCAAGATATTTTCTAATTTGTCTTATGACTTAGTCTTTGACCCATTGGTTGTTTAATTTTCACATATTAATGAAATGCCCAGAATTTCTTCTGCTATTACTGTCTAGTTTCATTCCATTGTGATTAAAAAAGATACTTTGTATGGTTTCAACCTTTTAAAATTTATTAAGAGTTATTTTTTTGGTCTAATATATGGTCTGCAGAATGATCCTTGTACATTTAAAGAAATTTGTATTCTCCTGTTCTTGGGTTGAGTGTTCTGTGTGTATGTGTTAGGTCCAATTGCTCCATAGTGTTCATGTCTTCTATTTCCTTACTGATCTTCTCTCTGGCTACTTTATCTATTATTGAAAATGACTAGAACAGTTTGAGATCATTTGTTCTAGTCCCAACTTTGGGGTTATTCATGGCATACAGCTTAATTATACATATATTTTAAGCCTTATAAAACATTGCTGCTATTATTATTTTGTACAATCAATCTTTATTCGTATTTACTTGTATATTTTACTTTGTTCTTTAATGATTCCTGCAACTATGAAATTTTTTCTGGGATTATTTATCCCCTGCCTGAGAAACCAATTGTAGTATTACTTGTAATAAAGATATGATGATGAATTTCTTGTTTTTATTGTTTAAAGAATTTTTTTTTTCATTTTCAAAGTACACTTTTGTCAGGTATAGAACTCTAGGCTGTAATTTATTACCTTTCAGCACTTTAAACATGCCATTCATTATTTCATTGACTCTACTATCTTTCTGAGAAGTCGGTTTTCAGACATATTTGTCATCTTTGGAAGGTTGTGTGTCCTTTTTCTTTCTCTGGTTGTTTTTAATATTTTATCTTTGTTTTAGGTTTTCAGCAGTTTTACTGTGATGTATTTAGCTTTGTTTTTCTTTATATTTAACTTGCTTGAGTTTTCTAGAATGTTTTTAATCTGTGGATTTTTACCTTATATAGGTTTTGGAATATTCTTAGCCATTATATTTTCAAATATTGCTTCTGTTCTATTCTCTTTCCTCTCTCCACCTAAACAAGTTATTTTCTCTCTGTCCCTCTTGTCACTTATGATCTCTTATTTTTATTGTTTTTGTGCAAACTATTACCATATTCATGATTTTACCTAGTTACTTTTGTGTGTGTATGGTGAGAACACCCGAGATCTACTCTCTTAGCAAATTTCAGGTATACAATATATTGTTGTTAACTGTAGTCACCATTCTGCACATTAGGTCTTTAAAACTTACTCATCTTATAACTGAAAGTTTGGACCCTTTGACCAACATTTTCTCTTTTCTTTTACTCCTTGTCTTCATTCAAGCTGGATTGTGTATCCCTTTGACATATTCCCATGCCTTAAAGTTTCTGGTAAGACAAAAGGCCTTATGCCTTCCCTGCCCGAGGAATCAAACATTTCTTCAAGATTCCTTGCTATGGAGAATGATATTTTGAAGTGAAGATCGGGGTTCTAGGTGTTCTTTCTACTGGTAGATCGGTTACTTCTGGGCTCTTTCTTTGGAAGGTCTAGAAAATACATGTGTGTGTGTATGTGTGTGTGTCCATTCATGTATGCCTACATACATATTTCTATTTTATTTATATTTAATTTATTTATATATCTGTCAACCTATCTATATTATACAAATATAATATTATATGTATAATACCTATATTATATCTATGTTATCTATCTATATTAAAAAGTATGATTTAATACCAATATTTAAAAATCCAATCCCATATCATAGGATACCTGTATGCTCAAGCCTAGAGAATACCAAAAATAGTTTCAGAATACCATATCACTATGAAAAGAAAACCTATTAACTACAGATTAATATTTACAGTTCTTTTTCTGAGATAAAATTTGCATACAATGAAATTCACACATCTTTGGTACCTACTTTAATGCACTTTGACAAAGAAAATTAAGATTTTTGGACTTCCCAGTTAACTTTAAGGTGTAATTAGAGTTGACTAGCTGTGTATTACTCAATGATACCTCCTTAAGTTATAAATTGAAATCAACATGGTAAGAGATCTTGCTGTACTTCTTCTTTAAAGGGAAGAGATTTCTGGTAATCCTGGTTTCCAGTATTCCTGATAAAGTTGCTGATGAAGCACGTTTAAACCATTGATGTTGCAAGTAATAACCCCTAAGCACTTTTTTCCTCCGTTAATAGCTGTTTCTTCCTCTTTGAAGAGGTATTGGAGAAGCTTTTCTATTTCTTAAAATTGAATTTACCGTTTGCAGAATGACTTCTTTGACACTCGTGGCCTGATAATTTCAGAATGCTATCAGAGAAGAGAGTTCACGGGCTGAGAAGCTGAAATGCCCACTCTGTTTGCACCCTGCCTATTACCTGCAGCTTTTCAGCAACTCTTCCTCTCCATATCCCTCTTCAAGGCTTCAAGACTTCTGACACTACCACTCCCAAATTACTCACAAAGTTATTTCATCTACCAAAGCTTGAGTTTTATTTTCTGTCTCCTTGAGGATGTAAAAAAAAAAAAATCACTTGCAGGGATTCTAACCAATTGAGGTTGAGGATTCTTCTATGTTAACAATGCCAGGAGACACCTGAGTGCTGTGTTTGGTGACTGGATATCTCTTATTGTGACAGTTGATTGTGATCTGGTCAAAGAAAGTGTTATTTAAGAGACTCATGTAAGAACTTTTATGGGAGAGAAGTGTCTTAAGTTGCTTTGATAAAGAGACAGAGGTTCTTGAGGGTAAAGTCTAAAACGTGACCTTGAATTTGCTCTTTGTCAGGCTGACAAAGGGTTTATGGCTACGATTCAACAGGGGCGATATGCATGTTATTTTTTGTGCTCCTTTAAGCAGGCAAAGTTGCAATATTTGTAGTTACTGATGCTCTTTGGAGGGTGAATTTTATCCTCGTTATTTTCCATAAAATAGAATAGACATTTTTGCCCCCTAAAGTGAATACTTTCAGAATGGGCTCGTTTCAGGGTGAGGCCAGGTAACCGAGTAGCGCAGGTAGATTACTTGCATTGATGGTAGCTATTCAAAAAATACATGGAAGTTGGC